>WBMW01003103.1:60599-147244 GCA_013396635.1 Penelope pileata
AAAATCAGAAAACAAGTTTTCTCTTTCTTAGCTCAAATGAAAGCTCCATTATTAAAGATTATCTGCAGAATGGAAAAATGTAATTCTTGATATCAAGAAAGAAGAGGATCAATCCTGAACCCAGAACTCCTGAAATCCTTCAGTTTTCCCTTGTCCTTCCTGCTAAATTAGCTGTCAGAAAAATTAAGGTATAATACAAACCAACAGAAATGCAAAACTACACACTAGATGTAGCATCTGGTGAAGTACACGACTGCTCATCTACTTAACACTGTTCCCTACCTGATCCCTTTGTACATACAGGATAAACTTTTAGAAAGGGATTCATATTGAATTACCCCCAACTAAAATGTCATTGCATAAACTGAACATTTCAATTGCAGGTACTTATACAAATAGATATCACAGACTAGAAACAGTTGCTTTTAACTCTAAATCAGAATAAGACAACTACTGCTCAGTTTTGAGTAGTATTGCATTTAAAGGTCAGAAACGGATCCGATCAAATGCAGATTCAGAGTTCACAGTTAAGGGAAGCATCAAATACCGACATGAATTCCTCAGTTTAATTCCATTCACATGCTTTTAAGCAAAATACCTGAATTTAACAGCAAAGCTTCTAGAACAGAATGTTTAACATATGTAGAAGTGTCTCGTAGCTATGCAGAAGCTATATTTGATTCTGCATCTATTAAAGAAATTGGGAGGACATATGTTCTATGAAAGAAGAAGCGAAATCACTTCAGACAAGTTCTTTGCAATCCCAGACAAAACATTACAGGTCTTAACAAAGGACATACACAAAGGCTTCACAAAAGCTTTGACTCACCCAACCAAGGACAGCAATCTCCCATCAAAGTGACGCTCCTCCATCAAAAAGCAAATGTTCAGAGGGGTGCTCCTCGCCATGGCCAGCCCTTAAATGAGCCCTGGGCAGCCCCACCTGGCCCTTCCATCAGGTGGGGAGCACAGGTGCAAACAATTTGCCTGTGCTCCACAGGCCAGCCACACCCCTCATTGCAGGTGCTCCATCACAGGTTCAGGCCATGACCTAACAGTTCCCCCACAGGGCATGGACAGTGATTGAGACCTGATTGAGACCACCTGGAGAAAGATCAACATGCCCTCAGTTGTAACACTCCTAATACAAGAATTACAATGATGCACATTCCTGGCCACAAAGATATTGTGGAAAAACCCACATTCCCAGCCACAAAGGTATTGCATACAATAAAGGTCCATATATTACATTGGTAGTCATTGATTCAGTGGATGTTTTCTGACAGTCTGTTTCATTTAGGAAGTCCATTGCAAGGTGTCATCGAAGAGCCGGATCTTGCAGTGACTCTTCAACGACGTTTAAGAATATGAAGATTCACTGTCCATAATCAGCACATCTGCTGTTACTCCGAGAGGCTGCTTCCTGGGCCACAGACCTCAGTGGGAGTAAGACAGTTGTTTAATTGGTAATAAAATGGGCCAATCTGCCCTCCATGGTAGGATACACGTAACATCATGATCCTGGGTTAAAATTTCTGCTTGGACTGGGGCACATCCAGGTCATCTATACCACACCCTTTGGCTTGATAGTATATCAGGTACCAAAGGGGGAACTCTCATTTGCCGAAGTGATACAATTATTGTTCCTGTTACAAAGAAAATTGGAGTCTGTGATATGATTTCTGTGGGCCATGTATCAATCACCTGAGGGGGATATTGATTCTCCTTCTTCTAATAACCTCCTCCAAGGTGCAAGTAGGCCACACCATTTCTGTCCTACCTGCACCTCCCAGGGAGGGTACCTGGCTCAAGGTCTACAGGGGCAGGGAGCAGTAGATTATTCAAAGTCCCAATTTGGGGTCTTCAGTTTTTATAGTTACCCTTAATTTGGATCCAAAGTCGGGAAGCCCAAGTAGTCTGTAATACACATAGGGCACCGGGTCTGCTCTTGGTCTTTCATTCCAGTCTCTTTGTAGATGCTTGGTCCACCCCTGCAAGGGCTGGGAGTGAGTCTTCAGAGCAGCCTTTAGAATGCCATTATACCTCTCTATCAGGCCTGCTCCCATTGGATTATAGGGCAGGTGGAATCACCATTCAACATTGTTTTCTTCGGCCCACTTTTGTACCACCGCACCTGCAAAGCGTGTACCCCAGCAGTTGCTTTTGATGACCTGGGGGTCCTACATGTTGCCATTCATTTAGCCAGTCCTCTTATGGAGTAAGCTTGATTCCCACGTGTTACTGGCTAAGCTTGCATTAATCCATTTGTCATGTCAACACACATTAAGGCATACACAGTCCCCTCAGACCAGGGTCCTATATAATCAACTCGCCACTTTCCAAGGTGGGCTGTGGTCCCCAGCAAGGGCCGCAGTCACATTCTTGCACAAGCTTCACATTCTTGACAAGCTTGCATGATATCTGACATGCAGATTGGCAGGCCCCAAGCTTTTACAGCTGCCCACATTGTCTTTTGTCCCGCGTGCCACAACTTCTTGTGTAATCAGTGCACTGTATTTTCGGCTGGTGAATCTTCTAGCCACCAAATCCTAGCTAGCGTGTCAGCCTCACAATAACCAGGTGATTGCATAGGCTGATGTCCAGACACGTGGTAGGCGTATACTGTTCCATGCCTGATCACGTTCCATAAATCCGGCCATATGTCTCAGGCACCCATTGGTCGGGGATGGATAGCTCATTCTTGAGCAGCCCACTGTGCGACCCAAAGCATGAGCCCTCGGTAGTCTGCCCAGCTGTCTGTGCTGATGTTCACCACACTATCACCTGGCGTACACCGTGCATCTTCTGGGATGGGATATTTTCTCTCTTTGACCAGACTTTCTTTAGGTGGTGAAACTGTGACCTCTTCAGGTGCTTCACAGTGATAAGCTCCTGGGCCTAAAATTTTCTGTAGCTGTTCTTCTAATGAAGAGGAGGATAAGCAATTACACTGACTCAAGTAGGTGATCCATCATACAGCTATTTGTACTTGGGCTACCCCAGTTCTAGAGACACTGGTCAAATCTTTGACTCACCCCTGGATAGGCAAAGTGGTCTTTACTATCATCTCTGCTGTCTGAGTGATAGGCTCCACTGCCTGTAATGCAGCGTACATGGCCAATAGCTGCTTTTTGATCATACTGTATCGTTCCTCTGCTCCATGCCACAGCTGTGACCAAAAGCCAATTGGGGTTTGGATAGACTCTTGGCATTGCCACCGTCCCCAACCACATCCTTCCAGAGTCGCATGTATATCTAATTTGACAGGGAGAGTGGGATCAAAAATGCCAAGGGCCTGTGCCTGCTTCACAACTGCCTCTGCCTGCTGGAAGGCACCTTGCTCTAACTGACCCCAATTTCACAACCGGCCTTTCTTAGTTAACTGGTACAATGGCCTCAGAACTTGTGCAAGGTGAGGCAGAAAGGTTCTCCAATACCCTAATACACCCAGGAATTCTTGCAATTGTTTTACCATGGTTGGTAACAGGAAAGCCTTCATTTTACCAGTAATTGCATTTGGTAAGATCTTCATTTTGCCTGATCAGATAACTCACAAAAAATTTCACTGATAACCCATGGCCTTGAAGCTTTCAGGGATTAATAACCCATCCTTTTTCCTGTAGATACAAAGATTTGGATTTTACTGCAGTCTCTTGATCAGATAGAGATGCAGAGGTTAACATTAAGTCTCCAATATAATGGTGTATCTTTACATTGTGTGGTTTCAGCCATTTTGCTAGGTCTTGTGCTATCAAATTATGGAAAAACGTGGGACTGAGCAGGTACCCCTATGGCAAAATCTGAAAGGTCCATTTTCTACTCTCCCATGTAAAGGCAAATTGGTTCTGTGATTCTTCAGAATTCATTGGCCAGCTCTAGGACACAATGGTAAGTTTCTAGCTCCCTACTCAATGCATACAGGAGGGTAGCAATGCTGGGGACAGCTGCATGGATTGGTGGGGTTACCTTGTTCAATACCCTATAATCCACAGTCATCTGCCAAGTTCCATCTGCTTTCAAGACTGGCCAAATAGGAGAGTTACACAGGCTGTGGGCTGGCCAAATTATCCCCCCTTTCTCTAATTGTCTCTAATTCTTTTATAGTTTGAGAGATTTCTTCCTGTCCCCCTGGGAGTCAATACTGTTTCATAGTAGCAATCCAGTGCGGCTGAGGCAAAAGGATGAGGATGTGTCTCATGTACCCCCGCAGAATCAACTGTGCCGCCCAGACCCTAATACTCCTTATCCTCAATCTGAACTCTCCAATCATTGTTTGAAGAGTCAGCTTCCATAATATGTCTATTCTCAATATATATTCTTGAATTGGGGCAACAGACACCATATACTCTCTGGGTGGCAGACAGCCAATGCCCAGTTTCAGCCTTGTTTGTGTTACTAGTACCATTTTCACACCAAAATCTCCTACTATGGTGCACCTACCTGAAAACCAAAATGCATTACCACAGATAATGGAGGTCTCAGCCCCCATGTCAACCAGAGCCACAATCCATTGAGTATTTTTTCAGGACCAATAGATCATGAGTTCAACATATGGCCTCCAGTCCCCCAAGGAGGCCGTAACTCTCAGAGGACCCTGGCCCTCCCTTCACACCACTAACGTGTGTAAGCATAGGTCTTGTTCCAATGAAGACCCAACAACATCCAACTGGGCCACCTGATACGGCTGCCTTCGTGCTGAGGGTTTTAATATGTCTTGTAGATTCCAGGGCTCCACTGGGACTTGCTCTATTTGTCTTACATCCTCCCTCCTTACAGAGGTTGGCATAAAGCAGTGGCTGGCATTAAGTTCCCATAAATTTAGTAATACATGATTAGGTTGTCTATCTTTTGGGGTTAGATCCCTGGATTGATCCACATTTGCTGGCGAGATACTCGCACAAGCCCTGATTGTGTCGCCCTTCAAACCGGTTTACAAGGTTGAGTCCCTCTATTTTCTACTATAAGGCACAGACTTCACCTAGATCTTAGGCGTTCTGTTTCCCCTAAGTCAGCTACTATCTGCACTGTCTGCTAGACAGTGGCATCTCCAGCTACCAGGGGATTCAAAATAGCCACTAAAGTGCCATAGTGATGTGAAGGGGCTTGCTGTAGGATTAGATCTCTCATCCCAGCTGTGAATTTAACTAAGTCAGGACTTTCAAACTCATCCTTGTAAATAGCCCCTCTCATTCCCAACTCCCTTATATACATCTGTAAATCTTCCATAGTACTCCAGGTCCCAGTTTGAGTGGGCACATCACTTTCATTGGGCCAAGTGACCATAAACACAGCAATGAGCCACCATAATAGCAAGTGGTTCTCATCGCCATGTTGAAGGGTCACACGTAACCTTTGCCACATGGCTGGGTGGGACACAATGGAAGCTAGTTTTGGTATTTCAGGCCCATTAACAACAACACCTTCTGCCCCCATGTCTTAAAGTCTTAGGAACCATGTGGGGATGCTTTCTCTTGGTTTTTGTTTAAATCTCTGCACGAAACCTGTTAATTTGGCTGCCGTATACAGGCAACCTGTAGGGTGTGTTGTTGCTTCAGCTGGTGGCCACCCCTCAGGTGGTACACCTCCTAGTTTTCCCCAGAATGTTTTTGTTTTTTGAGTAACAATCAGCTGGGTTTCTAGAGGCTCCAATTGTACCTGAGCCTCTAGTTGGGTCTTACTGGGGGTTCCATCAAGACTATCTCTATTTGCTTCATCAAGAGTATTTTCTACTTTATTCCTATTTTTTTGATTGTCTGTAATCCAGGGACCCCACTGTTCTGGGGTCCAATTGTCTTTTGAGACTATTGCCCTTTTTCATTGGTAGATTTCTACCTGTTGTTTGGGCATATCACCCCACCAACAAGGTAAGTTTATGTTCTAATTCTTTGACCCAGGCAAATAATATCTCATTTTCATCCCTTAACTCTTCTTCAGCAGATTTAGTGCAGTACAATGTCATTAATAGCAGTCACACTACAGCTGATGCAGCAAGCCACCTTTCCTCTGTGATCAGAACACGATTTCCTAGCTTTCTAAGAAATTCAGCCATAGAAGATGGCAACTTGGGGATGTCCACATAATCTCAAATTAGGCCCCACTTCTCTACTACCTCTGAAGAAAATGCCACAGAGATACTAGGAACCCCCAGGATGTATCCAGGTAGTTCATTTTCGAGGGAATTAGATTTCCCCCACCCAAGCCATTGTGGGATGATTTTGAGGAACACTGCATCTCTTTTCAAATCCCGGGTACCCTCCCTGGGATCTTGCCAACTATGCCAATTGTTTCGCAAATGAAGAAGTAAAATTGCTTCAGACAGGTTCTTTGTGATCCCAGGCAAAGTATTACAGGTCTTAACAATGGACATACACAAAGGTTTCACAAGAGTTTTGACTCACCCAACCGAGGACAGCAATCTCCCAAAGTGATGCTCCTCCAACAAGCAGCAAATCTCCAAGAGAGGTGTGCTCCTCTCCATGGGTGGCCCTTAAATGAGCCCTAGGCAGCCCCACTCCAGCCCCTTCCATCAGGTGGGGAGCACAAGTGTCTATGCAACAATTTGCCTCTGTTCCCTAGGCCAGCCACACCCCTTACTGCAGGTGCTCAATCACACGTTCAGGCCATGACATAAAAGTCCCCCATACACTCCATCCCTTCATGGCATGAACAGTGATTGAGACCACTTAGAAAGATTGACATGTCCTCAGTTGTAACATTCATAATACAGTAATTACAATGATCCATGCTCCCAACCACAAAGATATTGTACAAAAACCCACATTCCCAGCCACAAACAAATCACATAACACATCCCCTACAATAAATTCATAATTTCCCCAAGAACAAGATTTGGCCAACTATCTTTATTGCCTCTGTATAATAATTAAGCTTTAAGTAAGGCTGCAGTATGTAGGCAACAGCATGCATAAGTCAGCAAGTAGCACTTAAAAAGCACAGCATCAGCGCACAGTACTTAGCAAACAGCCATGGTTTCCGTGGTGGTTATAAGGAATCTGCCTTTGAATCTGCATTAGATAGCAAATTTTCTATGTCCTGCTTGATGCAGTTTAGAAAATATCTGCCTTGATTAACTTGAAATCAGTGCAGCACGTTAACATCTCAGAGGAAATCGGGTTCATTAAATACGGATTTTAAGGCTGTGTTCTCTTTGCTCTATTGATACCTGAAATAACTTTATATTTAGTTGTGCTTGACCAATGTCTAGCAATGGTGGAAAGAGTCCTCTGAGAACAGAGCAAGATATTCTGAGCCAAAATGTGCCTTGACTGGATTCCCTGAGCAGTGATTAAAAAATAATTCGAGAGAGAAATTGGCCAGATGGAAGTGTGTGACCAGTGGATTCAATCCTGTGGGACACAGAAGGGGATTCTAAATGGGATTCCCTACATGGTGTCATTACCTCTTTCCTAGTTTCCCTCACAAAGGCACAAAATGGTACAAAGCTGCACAAGCTGTTCTTGGTTTCATGAGCTCAAGGAAAAGCATGACAAGACAATTCTAAGAAAAAGAAACAAGCTGAAGGAAGCTTCCATGACCCCATAAGAGTCTTTCTCTGAACTAAACAGCTTTCCAAACACATCCACTGGAGTGCAGGAAGCTAAAAGATAGGCTTTTCCACAGAAAAGTTTAATTTTCTTATTGAGAAGAAAGAAAAAAAAAACACTAAAAGCAGCAGTAAACCCATTTGAAAATGCTGCTCCAGTATTACAGCTCTTGTAATTCAGCTCCCTCACATTCCCACACTCCTTTATAGGCAGGTATCTCTGGTTTGACACCAGCTCTCAAGAGGTACCACTGCTTTCTCCCCAAAGTACAGCACGGGCATCTTGGGATCATCAAGCATGGTTCACTACAGACATCAGGTTAGGCAATCTTACCCAAAGGGACCTCAGGGGAATTGAAACAGGCTCTTAAGATGCTTAAGCAGATTAGCAAAAATCCAAATAGTATAGATGTACCAGTGCTAGCAGAAAATCTTTAGACAGAAAATATTTAGAAGGCTTTGATTATAATGAAAATACAGTGTTAAGAGTATTGCAAGCACAGCTTGGAAGGTAGGGTCTAGAGCAAATGTCCAAGAATGTACATTTGTATCAAAACTACATTTTGATCCCTCATTTTCTCAGGCCACTCTCGTTTTTACCTGTTGGATGGTAATAGACTCCAGCTGTTAAGATTTTCAGAGCAGCTTAAAATTATGAATGAGTTTCAATACAATTTGAGTGACAAAGCTCCCTCAAGCTGCTTTAGAAATCTATTCCATATCTGCTCATTTTTCTGATATGAGGACAAATGCATCACATATTTCTTCATCTAAGGCCCAGTTCAGCAGAGAGGGCTTTGATTGGGATGTTGTACCTGTTGCTGCAGTAATTACGGCTTGTCTGAGTTCTCTGATGAAGCTTAGCAGTTGGTGACATTTCCAGAGTTTAAGCTTCTTACTGTTGCAATCACAGTAAGGCAATTTTGCAGACCTCAGTTTCATATTTCCCCTCTCATTTCAAAAAAGCATCTAGTTTTCAACACAGCTCTAATGATAACTTCACAAAACTCTGCGGCTTTGCTTTGTAGATCACTGAAGTACTTTGTCTCAAGTTGCTCTGCAGCTCTGCTGTGTCGAATCCAAATGAATCAAAGAAATCTCAGGGCAAAAGCTGTTTGAAACTGGTAATACTCTTCTGGATTCTCAGTGGAACCACCAATTTTGCCTGATGAGGTTCACTCAAAAGACTTCATTGACTTAAGCAAATCTTTCAACATGCAGGACAGGAGTTCAAAGTTTCTAACGAACCATGAAACCATACAAGTTTCATAGGAGTTTGAGAATGCTTTTCTTAATTCTAACTTCACATCAGCTAACAATTTTGCCACCAATCACATGATGCACAAGATTCACGGGAGAGTTGTACAAGCTGCTGACAAAAGCAACAACCACCACATTAGAATATACAGCAGGCCCAAAGAGACCAAAAGTTATTCTCCATCTTGTAAGCCAGAGCCTCAAGCACCACTCAGAGAGCAAGAAGTATTGCTCTGAACAGTACCTATCATCTCCTGTAACAAACAAGAACTTTTTCCTTTTTAAACAGGGTTTTGTCGTATATTGCCAACTCATTAATACTAACAGCAATCAAACTTTCTTAGACTGAGGACAGGATGAGGTGGATGGAAAGAGGGACTCCAAGTTGCCAAGTATTCTCTGTCATGCTTCCAAACTGGCCTTTAAGCTCACCTTTTTCAGAAGGATTAATGACAAAAGACAATTCAGTCACTCAATCCGGAGATCAGTGTGCTCCATCATAGTGCTCCTATGCAACTTGGTCTTTCCATGCTCGACCTTCTCATTTTCAAAGCAGCTGATAACTCCCACCTTACAGAAACACTGTAAAATTCAAATGAGTCTCACCAAGGCTCATCAGAAACCACACTGCTGACCACTGCTCATCGTGCATTCTGAGTGAGAGTGGAAGGTTGACCAGGTTGAAAGCAGGTTTTAGTTTATCCCTGTGCTACATTCTGTAAGGATGGGAATTATGAGCAGAGTGATAACAGCTTTACATTCATTTTGAATGCAGAATCCACGTCAGCTACTTGTGGCAGCTACACCCCAGCAACGAAAGAGCAATCATTTTTGCTTTGAACTGAATGAAGACTTGCATGCAGATCCTTCTGCAGCAGAGCTCAGAGAGGTCAGTTTGGCAGAATACCTCCTAAAGAAGTGCTACTCGGTCACAGCTACCTGGTGTGCAAATAAAAACCTGCTGCAGCTCTGAATAGCAGCAGCATTTGTTCTTCTGACACTAGCTCAGCTCTTCTGCTAAGAAATACAGCAGCTCCACCAAAGCCCAGGTCCCCCTCACTACTCACCTCTGGACTCATCCTGCATTCCCCTTTTACTCTAGCTCAAACAATATAACCTGCATTTCTTTATAGAAAAAAGTTGGTAAGCAAGCATCTATGCAAAGGATACATGGAAGAGCAAAGCCTTAAGTTAGTATGTTAAAAGGAACAGAGAGGACAAAGATTAGAAACCTTGGAGAAACAGACTGGAGTCAATTAAGACAAAATATTCTGTGTGCATACTCTCCTCAAGGCAATATTTGCAGCTAGTATGTAATGCAAACCATGCCAAACAGCTCTGTCTAGCCTGATTTTTGTCCAGCTACCAAGGATTCTAACTGAATTTCACCAGACAGAAGTGTGCAATTTTTTTGTCATTAGAGAGCACCAGCACAACAAAATGCTTCCTGCTGCTGTTAAATGCAGGAGGCTGTGATTTTAGCTCAGTCATCCACACTCCACAAGTATTTGAGTGGTCTGGTAGCATAAACTCCCCAACAGTAGCAGAGTCTTTTTCTCTAAGTGGTCCGAGACATTTTCACCTTTCCCTCCTCAGGCTATTGACAGCAAACTGCTTAATAGGAGAGGGCATCTCTGATGCTTTTCCTGATCATTGATAACATCTAAAAGGCTTAAATACGGCCTTTCCTGCTTCAGTTTTTAAGGGAGGTTAATTGAGATCAGATACTTAAAGGCCAGCTTAGTAACAACAGAGTAAGCACACAGGCCAGGCGATAGAAAAAAGCACGTTAAAAACAATAGTTGGAATAGTTAGATATATCCACATGACAACTTCAGAGCATTTAAGAAACAAATGCAGGACTGAGCCAATCCTGAACACCTTTAGTACGCTCACTGAAGACACTCAGGAATCCAGGCGGCCAGAGAAGAGCAAGCATGATTTTAATTGATTTTTAAGAGACAGAACAATTGGGGAAGATTTAGCACACCCTATGCAACTGATTATAACCCCTACCATACAAATGAGACAGCAAGACAACTTGTATACACACAGCTGAACAAGTGACAAAGCTCCCTTTACAAGAGTAGCAGCCTACAGTACATCAAGAGATGTCAGAGGCAAGCGAGGCTTTGAGTACTGCCCTCACAGCACAGCCCCTCTAAAAATAACATGGAAAAACATGATCTTTGTGAACAGTGTTAACTCTTCATTGTGAAGCTGAGAGAAGGCACTTGCTAGGATCTTCACCTTACCACAGCTACCGTGGGCACAACGGTATTCAGGATTGGTGGCGTTTTTGAGAGATCAAAAAAAAACCACACACCACTGGATGTCACCAAGCTAGAGAAGTCCGCAGAAAAAAGTTCAGAGAACTGCTAGACACCTCTGGAAAATAGTAAATCAACAGGAATAACAGCAAACTTCAGCAAATCAGAAGACTTAGATAGCAGAGAGAAGAAAAAGGGAACAGCTTGCAGGACACCAAATATGGATGAGGGAGATAAATGATTTTTTTTCCAATCCTTCCCCATGAAGAGGACACAAGTAAGAGACATGCTTCTAAAAACAAGCACAATTCAGTTAAGAAGTCAAACAGACTTTCTTGATTTTAAAAAAAAAAGTTAAATAAGCTTATTGGAGAGACTGTGCAATCACCTGTCATAGGAGACTTTCAGAACTTCCCTTAGGGTGGTTTAGGCAACTTATTTGTGTACCTTGTGTATGCAGTACCTCCCTCATGCTTCAGCACCTCTTCTTACCTCTCCTGTCCCCCGACATCCCATTTTGTTTCCTCCTTCCCTCACAATCCCCTCCTTGCTCCGTTTCTTTCCCTATTCTCCAACAGACAGGGAGAGAATCGTATGTCTGGAAGAAGCCTCAGTCATCTATGTCTGTGATTCTAAAATAAAAGGCACATTTATAATAACTGCAAACGTTTACTTGGAATTGTCAAAGGAACTAGAATGCCCAACAGGATTTCAATGAGATTGGATCTCTGACCCGTAAATAATCTCCAAGATTTCTGCTTAGGAAAAGAAAATTAAAAGAAGCACACAGAAGTCATTGCAGCAGCTAGGTACTAGAAAGGGGTTTTGCAAATATCCCAAAACGTATTGAGATTTCAAAGGAAAATAGGTACTGCTTATTGGCACTAGAATTAACTCCGAACATCACCCCACTGAATCAAACCTGTCATTGTTAAAGACCTCCTAATTATCATTCTGGTTGCCTTATTTGGTATTTCCACTATGATCCCATTTTGTTTTTAAGGCAAAACAGATGATACAGATTTCAGTAGCATGTGCATTTGCTGGCTGCTAATGAGTTCATCTGGTATTAGTTTTCTCAAAAGCTCCTGATCTTCTCCCTTGTCTGAACATCTGCAACATAACAAATCCTTTTTAACACCATGTTCTTACTCCACCTGGGCAAAGCCACACAAAAGGATAAGGGCTTCGCCTAAAATCCAAAGGCAATGCCATTCCACTGCCATTGGTTTTGCTTCCCTATGGCCACAAAACCCACTAGCTAGCCCAAATATAGCAGAAACCTTGTGCTCACAGCCTCACAGAAGCATAAAACAAGAAGTAAGATGCCTGCTGCCCTAAGCAGCTGAGAGCTCCAAAGTCAATGGAAGGCTCCCACTGACTTCACTTACCTCAGACTATAAGGAAGTCTGCTTCAAATGAATTGAGACTGTGTGTTTTCCAGCTCTTATTCAACCAGTGGCTATGGCGACTTCTAGCACTAGGGCTATTCATCTGCTTCCCTCCCAGGACCTGTTTTTGAGGGTCATGAATACCTTTAAAAACGCACACATTTTGTCTGAAATTTCCTAGGCATGAGGTAGAATTCTTAGGGACATCAACATGTCCTGCGTTGTGCAGCTCCCATGCTTTATTTACATTTTAGAAAAAAAACATTGTGTCACTGATGCAATTCTATACTCAGGGACTATATGATAACAACACACACACACAAGGCAGCAAAATAAAGTCTGTATGTCTGACTGCGGCATTTCTTCAATCTGAGTGTTTCACTGCATGTCTAAGGCTGCATTACCTTCAGTTCTATCCACAGGATTTTTTTTTATTTATTTTTTTTTAAAACAATGAACCTACAAACAGCCATGTGTAACAAATGATATCTATTGCATTTTATTATTCATCTTTTTCCACATATTGACATTTGAGATGTGACCAGGGACTTTGCACAGAATACGTCTGGCAGAAGTGGTGCGTACTGATTAATGTCCTTTCAGTGCTGATACAAAACACATGGGTTAGATTAGCAAAGCAATGTATGAAATGATACATTGGAAATTACCTATTCCATGGACATGACTTACCAAAGTCAGGAATGTTCTAGCCATTAACTCTTACAAATGCACAGGAATTAATCCACTTCTTGGGAACGTGGCAGCATTATCAAATACCAATAGGTGGCAATGGGTCAACCTTAAAATCCAATAAGTAAATGGCTTTGATGGCACAGTAGCAAAACTATAGACTATATAAACTGTATACTCTGACAACTGGTAAACTTTAAAAAATAAAAAAAAAAGAGGGGGGGCATTATCATTCCTGTTCACTTCAACAATTTGAAGTTATGTCTTCCTCAAATTTAGGCTATGACTGAAAAAAGAATTCCTATAAAAGTCCTCAGGCATATGCTTAACTCCTATTAAAATCAACATCCCACTGAAACTGTTAAAGTTAAGCATGTGCTCAAATATTTTCCTGAATCTGGCCAGTGAGCACTTGCCAAAGTTCTATTTTCTTTATTGATACAATATTAACTTCGCCATGCTGTGGACACAAATATTAGCCAAAATTATTAACTTTTTCTGGATTTCTTGGCCTTCTGAAAAAATCTGGTCTGGCAAGAAGACTGTCTTATCATTAAACCAACATATTAAATTTCTCTGACAGTAAAATCTATCTATAGACATACAGTAACAACAAATTAACCTCAATCTGACATGAATGAAAACAGTTTCTAAGTGGTTATAGTTCCTAAAACAGAATCTATATGCAATAAATATAATTATTTCACTGAAATTGTTAGCACATGTTTTCCCCTTGCAGCAGACATGTTTGCCGTACCATCTTTGCTGTACTGATATGTTCTTTAGCAGCCTGTTCTGCGCCTCTATCCTTGATTTAAATTTATCGTGACACATTTTTAAACAATAGCAGGAAACCTCACTTATGACTTTAATTATAAAATGGTGTTATAAAATTATAACCACGTTTTACTTTTGGCAGTTGGCAATCCTCATTTAACATAAATAACCCTTCTTGGCCTCAGCAGTTCTCTTTGGTTGATTTCAATGCTTACTGTATGTAATTGATATAAAAACACAAGGTTTAGGAAGCAGTTATTGGAACCTGTTAAAAGAAGTAGTCAAGTTCATAAACGCAGTCATTCTGCTATGTTACATGCCAAGAGAATTAATAATATACCTTTGGGAACGAGGGAGAAATTCTGGCTTTTTAAAGAAAGACTGATGTAACTACAGTATTCCACTCCTAATTGTTTGGCTCACAAATCCACGGCTTTGTTTCTCTTCCACCCACAGCTGCTTCCAATAATCTCCTGAAAACTGACACACACATACACACACATTGGCATTACATGCAGGCATACATTTCTAACTACACATACATGCTAATACCCAAATAATTCTGTTGTTCTCTATTTAAGAACAAGAGCAAATACGTTAACTTTGCTGTAAATAAAATGAAAAGACAACCACATCAGGTGTCCTCAGGAGACCGAAGTTCAGCAGCACTGGAGATGAAGCTACCTCAAGTCACTTCCTAAAGGGAGTTTCCCAAGCACTTCACACAAAGGGGCTGATTTACAAGTGAAGACTCCTACAGCTGCACAAAGTCATCTTTGTCTATCTGACTTTTGCACTCTGACAGCACTGGCACGTTTGCTATTTGTTTGCATGAGCAATTATGCAACTCCAGAATTGCATCCTCTAACGCACACTGAAGTACGAAAAATCACCTGTAGGTAATTCAGAGAGAGAGCGCCCTTCAAAAAGCTGAAGCTTAACATTAAAACACAACATCTCAACTTCTATTTGACCATTACAGTATTACTGCCAAGATTGAGTTAAGCATGTATTCAAAGGACCTTGATGAACTGGAGGCAAAACCAGAGACTGATTTCTCCGCAGTGCTGAGCCCTCCACCATGTTCACCGAGCTGATGGGAGCGACTACCTGGCCTTCACTTTCCAGAAGACATCACTTTGGTTAGGCCCCACTTGAAGTTCTGCCATTCGCCATTTTAAGGACTCAGCTCCAGAAGTTTTACATAACTCAAGACAATTGATGAGGAAGAACCCCAAAACAGGAAGCATGTTTTCTTAAGCTTCCACTTGGTTGGTTTATCTCATACCTAAAACAAGTCAGTTTATGACAAAAGAAGTGGACTTTGAGCTTGTTGCATCCAGACCCACCATCTTGGATTACAACAGTGGTGCAGCCTGCGAGCAAAATCCCCCAACAGGACACAGCCACGGCACAGGACAGCGTTTGTGGAGAGCTGGAGGCCTGCGATGCCGTAGCTCATCGCTAACAAACGCCAGATGTGAATGGTTGGAGGGTCAGGGTCAGCAGCTGGGGAAAGCTGAGATGCTTCCGATGTGAGTGCTGCCAGTAGGACAGAGGGGGCAGATGAGCAATTCTCACACAAAAAGACAACACAAACCTGCAAGAGAAAGCTAAACAAAATAAGTAAACTAATCTTTCAATTATGAGCCATTGTCTTGAGAGATGGATTCAGCTTTAGAAATATGGAAGGGGCAAATACTTTTCCTGCCTCCTTCAATCTAACTACACAGTCAGCAGGTTTTATTAGACATCTGAAATACAGCGTAGCTGACATTTGCTTAGTCAAGGGCACCTATCAGTCACATACAAACCACGCTCTCAAGCTCTACCAAGTACCAGAGTGCCTCCTATCCCCTTCTAGTGAATAAGGAGAACACACCATCAACCATCCCATGAAAAGTGTTTCATCTGTAACGTGCCACTTCTTAACAGCGTTGGAAAAACGAGCCAGCCTGTGCCACTTACTAAACCACTCAGGCAGGAAGGTCTGAGGACACCACGATTTCAAGAACTTGCATCCTCACCACTTCTTAACTGTGGCCACAACTCAGTCTCAGTGACATAATGAAGTTCACTAAGTAAACCAATCCTCAGAGTTATGATTCTTCTCCATCACTGAAATACAACATCTATTTCAACCTTTTAAAATGCAGCCAGTTGAGACCTCCCAACTTGAGCAGGAGAGCTGCCCAAGGGAGAGCTGCCAGATCAGTCCTGCTGCCTGGGGAATGCAGGAAGTCATGATCCCAGCAGCTCTCACCCTAAAACTAGCACAGCAGCGGATGCCAGTGCTTGTGTTTACGTAGTCTAGACTGCCCTCTTTATTCCTAAGACACCACCAGGTTTGTGCAAATCAGCAACACTCCTCACTTGAAAGCAGATTCCATGCAAATAGAAGGAAAAAAAAAAGTGGCATCACAGCTGAGAAACTTACCCTTCCTGACATAACCAGCAACTGAAATCAAAACCCAAAGACATACCCTCAGCTAATACAATCACGGTGCAACTGAGGCTGATAGAGCAAGGCCTGCTGAATACATCCCAGCCCCACCGTAATCCTTTTCAACAGCATTGAGGCAGATCAACTTCCCAAATGCACCAGAGAAGAGAACAGTACTGCTCTGTTTGTGCACTTGGGACAGGAGGGTACAGCTGGAGTTCTGCACTGGCAGCAGGGCATTGACATTCAAGCCCTCCTTAGAAATGAAGCAATGGAGGACAGTAGGCATTAGAAGTGCCGAAGGAGAAGCAGGACAAAGAGTATGTTCCTTGGCTCACTATCAGAGTTGAATCCTCCTGTTGGTCCAACACAGTCTCAGAAGTGAAAAATTAACTGAAGTCAGTTTAAAACCTTCCCCCATCCTAACTTTACAACTTAAGAGTGAATTAAAGGATTGTTCTACTATAGTAAGCATTAGAAACTTAAAAAGCATCAAGTATTTTCCGTGTTACTTTCATTAAGCAAGTGATTTTTAAAAAAAAATAAGGTGAACAAGAACAAAACATACATACACACCCAGCCACAAGGGCTGCTCTGAAAGTAACATCTCTTATGTTAAGATGTTGGCCCATGAAATCAGAGGTGGATGTTGGTGGGATGGCAGTAGAGGTTGAACCTTCCCACCAGTATTCCATTCCATGTTGCCATGTGACAGATGGCAGCAGTGGGGCACTCTGACAATGGCATCTGACATGGGAGTGCGGATGGAGCAAAGGGGCGGAAGTGAATTCCTCCATGCAGAAAAAATGGCACCCACTGACATTCATCAACACTTGCTGAACGTTTATGGAGACCATGGATGTGAGCACGGTGAGGTGGTGGTGGTGCATTTCAGTTGTGGTGACAGTGAAACGAAAGACAAGCCACATTCTGGACAGCCATGTAGAATTTCATAAGCGTGGCATGCAGGCTCTTGTTCATTGCTGGTGAAAATGCACAGCTAACAGCAGTGACTGCGTTGACAAACAGCGTTTTATAGCTGAGAATTTGCTCTATCAAGAAGTGCTACTGTGCTCTTTCTACCTGTTGTCATTTTCATGGAAATAAATAGGAGGCATTACTCTCAGAGCGATCTACATACACATAGCTTAATCTCTATTGTCACCCTCAGGAGCAGCTTGGAGTTTTTAGGGTGGGTTGGTTTGCTTTTGGGAAATAAGACATGCCCTTTACATGCTTCCTAAGTTACAGGAGTCCCCTCCACGAGAAGATACCTGGCTGGACAGACATTCCCACTTCAGAGCACACCAACTGTGCATCAAGGACTGCTTTCCAGGCTCATCAGCACTCTGGAGCACCCACGCTGTTGTATGCACAACTTAAAGCTACTCTCTCTGCTAGGACTCTAATTTCTGCTGCTGCTCCAATAAGGATCCCCCTACATTCAAAGGCTGATTCTCTTCAAACATTCTCTGGACCCCATCTCCCCACCACACATCAGTGAATGACCAAAAAAATGCAGACTTTTTCTGAACTTTGTGGCAGCACTGGCCCACTGCTGCCATCGAGAGGCCACCTTGGACAAGGCACATATAAATTCACCTTTCTCAAAGCCATCAGTTCTAAATGCCAGCTTAATTTCAACTTCTGCCAAAATTCCTGCTTGTCCCTAATGTCTCCCCTAAGTCAAGAAGAGGGTTTTTACCCTCCAGTTTGACCTTAGTTGCCACAGCCTCTTTGTTTTGTTGTACCCTTCTCCTCATTCACTCCCAAACTGATCAATCCCTTACCCATCTGTAAGCATTCCTGAGCAGCCTTCACCAGCTGCTTGCAGAGCACACACCAGGGCCCCCCTCTACAATCCCAGCACAGGTTACCAGCAAAAGTGCTCAAACGAAGGAGGTAAGGCCACCCCAACCCCAACCACAGCACACATACACAACATAGCACAACCTGCATCACCCATCCTATAGCTGCCCACACTACCACTTGAAGTCTTCTCCACTTTCTCAATCTAACCTCTCCACAAGCCAGCTCCTCACAAAATACGACTATTGCCTATCAGCTCTATCCCAGTAATCAGTGCAGCTGGCTGGCTACGATTTGTGCCTGATGTTTTTCCTAAATCTTTCTCCCACTTTTCTCATCCACTTACTGCTCACAGGGCTTTAAACTGCAAAGCAAGACAGCATTTCCTGGAGGAATTTATTGAACAACAGTGTCCTCTGCTGGCAGGAACCAGACTCGATTTGTAACATTGAATTGGATTTACCATTTCCATGACTGTGGGGCACCATCATGAACAGATCTTCAAATTGTTTGAACTAGAAGTCAAAAACAGAAAATTCAACAGTGTGATAAATTTCTATTTGTATAGTCTTGGTTTCCCTTAGATATCTGAGGACACAGGTCGGGGTACATTTGATACAAACTTCCAATGACAGACACTAAATTTGAATATGATTAAAGATTAGCCTATGACTTTATGTCCCAGTGGACAGGGCAACAACTTGGAAATGGGATCCAGCTTCTCCCTTAAGCCTTACCACTCGTCCTCTGAATGTCTTCAGGCAAATGAGGTCTCCTCCATCTATTTAGAGCTTGGAAGCATCTCAATAGTGAAGACACTGTTTGTCAAACTAGACCTTACCACAAAAAGGAGCTGAGGTTGTTGAGTTTTGTATTTTTTTTTTCCTCTCCCCTGCCATGTGCACATAAATGACTGGGGAATCCAGGATTTATTTACAAATGTTACATGCACACTAAAGACTCAATTTTCTGAGTATTCAAGTTCCAAGAGAGGCATTTGGGCCCTTACCTGATCTGGGTGACTCGTAGAGCTCTTGTAACGATGCAATTCCAGTTAACTCTCTTTAAAAATAAAGGAGTTCACAGCTAATTTGTTGGGTTCCAGCACATCCCTAAACACTGATTCTGAAGAGCCTACGTTTCCATAACAACTTCACTAAACACCTGCTCAATTCTCAAAAAAAAAAAAAGAAAGCAGTATGGCTAAGTTCATGTCCACCATACCAGATTGCTTTTGTAAACAGGGAAAAAACAGAGAAAGCCTCCATTTCCACTCTTGGCAGGCAGCTAGCCGTTGTCCCTCCTACTAACTGTATGCCTCAACAGGGCAATCTCATCAATTATACATGAAACAAAGCTCTCGTATCCCAGCTACTGTCATCAAAAACAAGCATCATTTTTTGTTCTAGGATCTATCTGCAATCTTAACAGCATGTAATGACATACTTTTGCCATTCATGGAGCTTGACAATTCTGTTGAAATCCAGGATGGTAAAAATTACCCAACATACTCAGAAAGACTAAAAAGACTCTGGGGCTCAGACTCACTTTGTCACATCCCCTGAGATTCTTACATTTGTTTGCTCTTTCTTTCCAGCTACGCAAGCTGGTGTAATAAAAAGCCATTACCTTCCCCAATAAATTTTGTTTCCTTGATATCCTTGGAGTACTGCAGTTACAACATCACTACTGCAAGGGTTTTTCCAACTTTTTTCAGCAGCCAATGGAAGAAGTCAGTGAAAGAAACCTCCAACACCTGCAAAATGACTACTTTGCTACTTAAGAAAGCAGAAGCTGGGCTCAGGATAAGAGGATTGTGAATCAGTTCAGTGGTTCAGAATTGGAAGATTTTAACTGTCACAGTGATGGTATTTTGGCGAGGAACAGAGAAAGTCGTGTTGCAAGGTCACATGAGACAAAGTGATCAAAATAAAGTGTGCAAATTTCATAGCAAATAAGAGCGGAACCATTTCTAATGATCCTTTAGCTTAGTCACCAACTCTATTTATATGCTTTACGGGACTGTAAATATTTTTATCTTCTCTCAGGACACGAAGAGTTTTCCAGTTTCTATATAAAGAAGTCATTTTGGACAGATCAAAACCATAAAGGCACAGAACTCCTGGATGACAGATGCCAGGATGTTAGTAACCATAAATGGTTCTCAAATATGGCCCCATCACCATCCCCCACAGTAGCCCTTTCAAGTGGGAATTACAAATTGCTTACTCTGAGAGGAAATTTCAAACAGGCCACTTATCAAAAAGTGCCAAATAAACCTGTCATTGGGATAGAAGTTACAAACCATTCCTAAACTCTGCAGACATTTCCTGAGCCTGTGAACTCTGATCTTGGCTTCTAATAAACATGACATCAGCTCCCCAGCCCTGCAGACACAAGACACATGACCCACCGCTATGTTATCGCTTCCTCTGCAGTTTCTTCTAGGAGCTGCTCTAAAACACAACATCAATGGAAGACTTACCGCTCATTTCAAAATTGGTTTTGGATCAGGTCCTTAAAGGGAGGTCAGAACAAGCACAGCATGGTATCAGTATGCGAGCTACAAATATTATGGCAAGCATCCACTTAAAAGCAATACCGATTCCAAGGCATTTGAGGAGTTTTCCAGGTACTGAATTAGTAAGTGGGCTAGGACAAGACTCCTGCTGCTGTCAAAGATTTATTAACTGTTAACCTCTCATCCTAGAAATGTAACTGAGCCTTTACAAAGTCTGATTAAGCACTTACATACTGGGTGGCTACCGAATAACATCTCAAAACATGCTAAGAGCCATTCCAACATGCTAGAAGTTTTCAGGCACTGAAATGACAGTCACCTTAGTTTCCAGAAAAATTTGAGGGGATGATTAAGATAGCTGAAGCTCCACAGTGCACTTTGTCCATGCAGGTATTTCATCTGAAGCTAAGCTCAGCTTTTGGTGCTGTTGTTTTACAGGGGGGTTGTTGTTGTTTGTTTTGCTGTTTTTAATTAAAGTTGAAAAAATAGTTTATGAAATAAAAAGTTTCTCTTTTAAATCTGGGCTGGAAACATGACTCAGATCCCTACCTGATACACCTGGCAAGATGAGCCATGGGCTCAGTAAGCCAAGAGGTCAGTCAGGAAGCACAGAAGTAAGGCTCTTGAGAAAGTAACTTCAGAAAAAGAATCCTCAAAATAAGGTATTCCTAAAGACTATGGAATATTGACCTAGAAATTGAACCTGTACTCCCAAAGCCTAAAGAACACAGGTTTCCTCCATACTTGGATATTGCTTCAACAATTCTAGATTACACACAGGTCAGAGCTGGCAGGCTGCAATATGCAATGAGTAATGGTTAAAAAGCTTCAAGATTATCACACAAATCTTGCTGGGGAGAACACCTCCAAGACACACCAGGAATTCACATCAAGTTACAACAGACACAAATCCAGAAAGCTCTCCAGTGTCCTAGGAGCATGACTATCCAATTATCATGTTTACATTTTCCTCTTCCATCCTTACCTAGTCAGAACCTGCTGTCTCTAACATGAGGAAAGCCCCATTGGTCTTCATAGGTCAGAAAGGAGAGCTAGCTGCGCAAACTGACCACCAGCATCTCTATCCACGCTTCAAGTAGTTGTGTGTGAACAGTACTCTAGCACTAAGCTGCTAAACCATCCTCAAATCACAGACAGCAGACCAGCCACATACCAAGGCTGCCATGACACAAACATTTCACTCTCTTCACATGGTAGGATAGCACCTGCCCTTCATTGGGATCCAAAGAGGAGGTCACAGTGCAATAGCTACGCAACGTGACACACATGTACTGTTATCACAGGATCGAGCAGGTCCTCAGGAGTCTGCACAGCTCAAAGCCCAGCTGCAGGAAAGGAGAAGCTCCTACTCGATTCTCAAATGGACAAGGAACATTTAGGTTTCAGCTCTGTGGATGTCACTCCAAGGACCCTTCCTAGGAAAGGAAAAGAAACTCAAAGATTCCTGTCCCATTTGCATACACTGATGAGCAAAAAATTGCCTAGTTCATATTACCTGAGGATTCAGCCTGCTACACTGACAGCTGACATACAGGATTCAGCTGCTACACTGACATATTTCTGGGGAGATCCATGTATTTCAATGGCTGGCTATTTTATACCAACTACACAAAGCTGCACCACTTTAGCAGAAATGCAAAGAATAAGGGATTAAGCTGGGTTGGCAGTGAGCAGAGTACCTGAGGCAGGGGTTAGTCAGAGAAGCCAGGCAAAGCCATGCTCTTGCTAAGGTAGCCAAGTGATCTGTAATGACTGGGAAAAATTCAGTGCTTTGGTTTCAATGACTCATGGAGCAGCACAGCACCTCCTACCAACATGCTGCAGCATTCATACCCAGAAGGAAGTGCGTCAGCTACTGAGTCATGCAGCTCTGAAGGATTGGCTCTCGCCAACCTAAATACAAACTATGCCCTGCCCTGTTCAGCCCTGACATTACCATAGCCCAAGGTTAAGGTCATCTCCCAAGAGCTTTCTGAAATAAAAACCTTACTGGTTATAAACAATATGATTTCCAAACCTAAGCTACCGGGACCATATTTGAAAGCCCAGCAACTTCCCTGCACACACAGTTGGCCTTCCAACATCAGAGAGCCTCCAACACAACCTGCTGAAGGGCTGAAAGCAAAGCCCACGGCAATTTAGGAGCAAACTTTAATATATGAGCGAGACTTGGGTATTTATGCTACTGACCTACATTTGCAAATCCCTGGAGGTAATTTAGTCCAGCCTGTAAAAAAGAAGAGCTACAAAGCCAGTTATATTAAGTTGTTATGCAATAGAAAACACAGCTGCACTGAACAAAAACAATCTACAACAAGAGGAGCAAACAAAAGCCATGAAGTTCCACGTAGGAAAAACTAACACATTGCAGCTAACAAAAGATGACTTTGAATTAACTTGTTCTCATTGAGCACACACATAATTAAATTACAGAAACAACCACAGTAGTGTAATCAGTTTAGAAGAACCCACAAACAGAGACAAAGGATTTTTCAAGATCCATCTATAAGAAAAAAAAAAGCTTCATTTAAGCTTTCATTCTTTCTTTGTTAAACACGCTCATGTTTTCTTTTAAAGGGAAGGAGATCCTAGCTCCCATTCAATTTAATCAAATCCTTGCAAGCCTACCACGTCTGATCCAATACTTCAGGTATTTTCTATTTTTAAGATCATTTTTCTTATATTTATGCAATTACTCAGGAATCTCATCTTTCACTTCAGCTCGGTATATCTCCCATCCTTTCAGTTGCACAGTAAAGACTGACAACATCACTTGAACGCAACACAAGGGTTCAAAATGTCAAACAAAAACTAACACACTAGTACACTAACAAAGTAGATCTGGAAAGTTTTGTTGAAGCCAGTATAGTGGAGCGAAAGTTAATTTCTGGCATTATGCAGCTCATCACTTGTGATCTTCCAGGTTTGATAACGGAGACCCTCCCTTCAAAAGGGAATGTATTTATTAGGAATAGTTTATCTGTATCAGATCAGGACAGATCTACACAGCTTGAACTACAGCATTCTTTAGCCAGAATAATAGCCTGCCTCTGTGGTGCCAGCCACAGTACAAGTAACTCCTGGTTTGATTCATGAAGGCCCAGCAAAGAGCTCCTATAAGGCCAAAGCACAACAGAACACCTTCAGTGAAGCTATTCATAATTCACATCCTTAAGTATCTGGTGAAGTGCTCCGCAAAACTGATCCTAAATATCTTCATCTTACTCTCAAGAGAAAAGGGGGAAAAAAAAAAAAAAAAAAAAAAGCTGTGTTAGGAGGAGCTCAGGCAAGGAAAAGAGATTCCACTGATGGTGCCCTCCTGGAGATCGACCCAAACACGAGTCACAGTGCTCAGAGCAGAGCTCCTCCACGAGCAGCAACAAAACCCCTACACACACCTGCTTGGTATGGACAAGGTGCACCAGGAAGGAAGCACCGTCCATGCCCAGCAATAGAATTACTCCGGATTGCCGGAATAGCACCTGCCAGCACGTTACAGCCCAAAGAGAGCTTGGCACAACAGCCAACTCCTTTTGCCCTTAATGAACTCCACACAAAAGCATGAATGACAGACACGTGACACCACCACATCCTTCCTGCACCCACAGCGTTCCGCTCTCCAGTTTTCCTGCCATCTGCATTACACAGCTACACCGGTTCTCATTCCAGATACCCTCACTGCAGGCTCTACAGAGAGGGACCTGGGGGTCCTGGTAGACAACAGGTTGGCCATGAGCCAGCATTGTGCCCTGGTGGCCAAAAAGGCCAGTGGGATCCTGGGGGACATTAAAAAGCACATTGCCAGCAGGTCGAGGGAGGTGATCCTCCCCCTCTACTCTGCCCTGGTCAGGCCTCAGCTGGAGTACTGTATCCAGTTCTGGGCTCCCCTGTATAAGAAAGACAGGGACCTCCTGGAAAGAGTCCAGCGGAGGGCCACAAAGATGATAAAGGGCCTGGAGCATCTCCCTTATGAGGAGAGGCTCAGTAAGCTGGGTCTGTTCAGCCTGGAGAAAAGAAGGCTGAGAGGGGACCTGATCCATGTTTATAAATATCTTAGGTGCAGGAGGCTAATGGAGGTGGGGAAATCTCTTTTCAGTGGTCAGTGGGGACAGGACAAGGGGCAATGGCCTTAAGCTGGAGCACAGGAAGTTCTGCACTGACATGCGGAAGAACTTCTTCACGGTGCGGGTGACGGAGCACTGGCACAGGCTGCCCAGGGAGGTTGTGGAGTCTCCTTCCCTGGAGATATTCAAGACCCGCCTGGACGCCTGCCTGTGCAACCTGCTGTAGGGAACCTGCTCTGGCAGGGGGGTTGGACTGGATGATCTCTCGAGGTCCCTTCCAACCCCTACAATTCTGTGATTCTCCCAGCAACCAAAGGCCTGCTCTGGGGATAGGTCTTCTATGAGCTGTGAGCTCTACCTTTCAACTTAAGATATACTTTTGAAATGGATAATGCTCCATGAGGACTTCACAGTCAAGTGGATTTTACACAACTGTGTAAAATGGATCTACAAGAGATGCAGTGCAGCTTCCACTGTGCTTTTCTTTAAAGATAAAAAATAAAAGGAAATATATGTAAAAATATCACCATTTACAACCTATTTTTAATTAAATTTTTCAGGGCAAGATGTTTTCTTCCTAATAATTACACTAAAAAAAGCCAAGACAGGTTTGCAGGTTTCTGAAGAACAGGAGCTTTTCCCCTAGCACACTCTACTTCCTCCACCAGATGGCTCATGTTATTTCACAAACACAACAGCCAGTGCTTACCAAGCCCTGAATGTGATGTCCAGCAGAAACCTTCAGTGCTTGCTGAGCCCAAAGCCCTAGTTACCTGGGAAGTATTATTGTCATTTGCACTCCTCTGGCAGGGGGAAGCAGACATACCACCACAGACCTCACTCATAGCACGAGTGCAAGCAGGGAACCCAAGGAAGAAAAGCAAACTTTCCACAGAACCCTGAACAGGAAGCATCTGCCTTAAGAATGAATCACGTAGCTGCATACCTAAGGCTGTTTTACCCACGTCTGTCTCATACTCCTTTAGCACCAAGTGGCATGGCACGTGCTGTCATCAGCTAACCTGACTAAGAAGGCCATGAGATGTCCCTGATGCTGCAGTCCCCAGCTCTTCCCATGCTGAAGTCACACTGCAGTGTCCCCTGTTAATAAGCCTGCAGTGGCATCTACTGGTCACAGCCCAGCGAGGCAGGTGGTGCTTTATCACCTTAAAAAAATTTTTTTTTCATAAGATAGGAGCATCTTTTCCAGGCTTCTTTCACAATTTTCCTTATTTCTGTTGCTTCTACATTGCTTTGGAGATTTATTTTTGTTTTAAATACACACATACAACCAAGTGCAGAGTCATGACAATTCACATGCACCTATTCTGTTGTTTAACACAAGTTTAAAGTGACTTTAACTCTTAAAAGACTGCATTAGAACAGGAAAGGGGTACTGGCTCATCCTCAGTCCTCCCATCCCCTGTAGTGCAGACAGGCACATGCATCTCCAGCCCTGGTTAGCAAATTTGCCAAAAAAAAAAAAAAAAAACCATGGAAATTCTTTAGAAAGTTATCTGTCCCTGCTCCCCCCAAACCACAGGCTTAAAAATTAGTTTCTGGACCATATACTGCTTTAGCAGAATGCATGCATATATATATGGCTATGGAAACAGACAGCTAGCTGTTCCAGCAACAAATTATTTCTGTTCTCACACTAACCTTTCTGATGGGAACCACAGCTGCAGTGTGATTTTCTCTTGTTCTCCTTTCTCTTGTAACAGGAGTGCAGCACAAACCTCATTTCCCAAGGCGAGGCGTGCACAGTGCTGCACCACAACCAGCAGTCACTTGATTCAATCCCATCTTCTCATTTTGATGCTGAGCAGGGAGCACAAGCGGAGATACGGGGCCGACCCCTCTCCCAACGAGCCCCGCCTATATTTAAAATACACACACCACAAGAATGGTCCAACCCAGACACTGCAACGTGGTAAGACGTGTATTTAGAAGAAAAGTTAATTCAGGACTGAGTTTCTGTCAATGGGAAAAGCCTTCCTGGGCTTCCTATGAAAGAGGGAAAAAAGTTCAACGAGTTGAGTCAAGGTCCATGGGTCTACGAGATGGGGCAGCCAGCACAGAACTGCCTTCCTGCAGGGCAGTGACGTACCACAGCTGGCTGCCAACAACCAGAGAAATCAACGACTCAGTATGAATGGACCACTGCAACCAACCCACAGTCAGTGTGCATCCTACCAGCAGTCCAACAGGGGTCAGGGCTGTTTTATGCCCAGATTAGCAGGGCTGCTGAGAAGGCCAACAAGGCCGATCATCTTCAGCAGCTGAGCTGGGACATTTGGACCTCCCTTAACAGTTCTCTTTACTGGATTCTGCAATATTTGTATTTCTTCAGGTACCAACAATGATCTACATGGGTGAGAGAGAGGGTGAGAGTGGTTACATGTAATAAGAAAAGCTGAACTCAGGCTGGAATAAACAATGAAATGAGATTGTGTACAAACATGCCTTGTGTAGGTGTGCAAGAGAGCAGTTTGCCATGATGGAGTTTCTCTTCTATTAGTACTCAGCTCTGGCTGCCAAGTCAAACTAAACAGGGGCTGAGTTTTAAGAACACAGACACGCATCATATCATAGCTCTCAGTCTGGAAATTCAAGCGTCCAACACTCACTTGATCTTACACAGAAATCAGTTTTCTTCTGTCACCTGAAATAAAAATAATAACTGATCCAACCCCAAGTACAAGCACAGGCAAGAAACTAAATGTTGGGTTTGGGCCAGAGACAGAAGAGATGCAAGCAACCCCACTATTATGACAACCACTGTTTTAGTCATCTTCAAAGATGATTCCTTTTTAAAGAAATATTTAAAGCGGCACTTCAAGGTCTGAAGACTTTGCCAGTTTTTAAAGGGCTGTGCCCCAAATGAAATTTTTTTAAATTAGTTTTTAAATAAGCACTGCACTACTTGCTCTTTGGAACGCACTTGAATTCTCTTTTCAAATTTTCTTTACTGCTCTCAAAGTCTAGCCTTGCTCCCCAAGGTGAAGCTCTGAGAAACATGAATTAACATGAGGATAACTAAAATCATACAATTAGTAATTGAGACAGACTGGGGGAAGGGGGTTAAATATATATCGCCTCAGGTATATAAATCCATAGCATGGTTTTCAAAGAGTTTTAACTAAACTACAGCTTTCAAGAGTCAATCACAACCCTTGTGGAGAACTCTGTATGTTGCTCAGCCCTTTGGAAAATCCTGACACTGATTTAGGTGCCAGGACACAGAAAGGAAAGGCTTATTTAAGCCTTCTGTTTTTAAAGTCTGGGTCTAGTATTAAAGAAGAGTTGCACAATGGGAGAACCAAGTCTAGCAACACTGCATTCACGTTGCCTTCATCAGGAAGGACTCGTTGAGGAAGACTACACAGCTCCCTTTCGCAGAAGCACCATGCTACTCCATGCCAAGTGGTATGGCCCAGGGAAGATCTCCTCACCTGAGATCTTCCAGCACAGGCCTGCGAGCCTAACCCAGCCAACGGGGCACAGCTCTGCACCCCCTCAGGGGCTGAGTTAGTGCAGTTCTGTGTATTGCCTGGCCAGGGCTCTGGAGAGAAAAGCGGCTCATGGGACACGAGCTCCTTGGCAGCTGGCACAGGTCCCACTACCACAAGTCCTCTGGGAGTCTCTGATGCCTGAGACAGCAGCACCTGGCTCCCACCAGCCTGAGCTGGAGCTCTGTGAGACCTCCCAGACTGCAGCCAGGAAACACCTGTACAACCCTACCTCTACCACCTGTGGCTCAGAAACCTGATTTACAGCCGAACCATTCAGCAACCTCCAGTCACTCTTCCCTCTGTACGAATGGAACAAGGACAACTTCTGTCCTGAGAGGTTCCCCTGTTGCAGCTCCAGTCTCCTCAAGGCAGAAGTCTGTCTTTAGGCAATCTGCATAGACATAAAGTGCAATTTCATTCTCATCTTGTAAGTACAGCTGTAATAGTTAGTGTTCAAGAAGAATGAAGAATGACTTTGGGTAGTATCAATATGAACAATTCTTAAATAAAGGTCAAACAAAGGTAAGCCTATTCATCTTAAAAGCCTTCATCCAAACAGCCCCAATCCAGCTCCAGATAATATCTCAGAACGTCACTCCAACTGAGAAACAGTATCCTAAAGAAAATAGTTAAAAGATTATGCAATCAAACAATTATTTTGAACCCAGTCTTTCACATTCCAGCTTGGGTAGGAAGAGTACCAAATCCTGAGTTTGACTTTGGAACTGTTTCTTCACCTGCTCCCACTGGGAAGAGCAGAACAGAAAGAAATCCCTTCAGACATGCTGCAGTACATTAAATAATAGACACAGTCCAGCAGCACACCACAGGGTAATACTGTACAGTTTTGCTCACCCTAAGATCTCAAAATAATTTTTAGACATTAAGAAACACCATTATCAAAATCTGCAGGACAGGACACGGGCTCAGTTATTTGTTTGGTAAGCAGCAGTCTCCAAAGGAGCACGTGGAAACCAACCCACACAGCTCTGTGGGATAAAGCTGATTTTTAGGGTGAATAAACAGCCATGTTACTGAAAGGCCATTACAAACAAGAAGACTTCAAGTATTAGTTGTATATACAAGAAGCAGGATGTGCTAAAGAGCACAGTCTTCATCCAGCTAAACCTCCAGACTTGATAACAGCATTTTAGCCTTAGTTCCACCCTCTGAAATGTGTGCAACTTAGCACAGACCTGTAGCCACTCCAGCCCTCGTATTTCTTCTTGCCAAATAAGAACAGCTACATCCTTTGCCAAAGGTGCAACAAAGCTGGCACGAACACGTTAAAATCTGATATGAAATCTACAAGGAACACAACAGAACAGGAGTGCAGACTAAATAGACCTGTCAGCGCCTTACATACAGCCATATCTCGTAGCCTATAACATTTATGTACACACAGTCAGCACAATAACCTTAACTGGTAACTTTTACAACTCCACAGCGGGCCCTCAGACTTCAAGGGTGGAAAGAGGAGGTATTTCTTTTAATCAACCATGCAGATAGGTATTTAAAGGCAGAATTGTGAAAATCAACCTGCATTTACTTGGCACCATCTCTTCGTAGCCATGAACTTACAAGAGCACAAAAGAGGTAACACCAAGAACTTCTGGAAGTCTGACAACACCTGGCACATTTGAAAACCAGGCCACAAATCACTAGTTGGGGGAGGAAAAAAAGGTAGAAGGTAAAAGACTGAACAGTAGGCTTAATGGATTAGTTCATCCCCACTCATTTCAAAACAAAAAAAGTTTTACTTGTGACTAAAGCTTTGCAGAGTTTCCCAGCTTTGGCTAAAAGCAGTATGACAGAGGTCTGAGTCATTAAATCAGCTGCCTGGGGAAAAGATGCATTGTCACGGTCCATTTCAGGCTTTGTTGGCCTTGATCTCCTGTGTAACAAGGCTGCTCCCACTCACCATGCCTCATGTTCAGGGGGGTTTCTGAGAGCACTGTTCAGTGACTCAGCCTTTGTGCTAGGCATGTCAGCGCTGCGTCATGAGCTGCTTTTCAAGCATGAGACAGGGGGTCAACTTCTAAAGCCTCCAGAAACACCTGCACCCAGAGGGCAGCATGCTCCATGCAGGATTGATTCATTAGGGATCACTGGTGCCTGTTCTACACCTTGGGAAATCCAGTCACATCAACCTCAGGCCCCAGTTCAGATCTGCAATAGAAGCTTGAGCTCCCCTAAACAAAGAGTAAGGCAGGTAATTTCTCTTTTTTCCCCTTTTAATCCAAGTACTGCTTATAGAACCTAGATTCAGAGCTGAATCTTCCCAAAATTTCAGTATTTAGACCATGGCTAACAATTTCATCAACAAGGAGTACAGCCAAGGGATACCAACAAAGTATTGCCACCTCACACCTTGAGTATTCACTACAGGGCAGATTTTAAACACGGAGGCCCACAGATCCCCTGTGGTACAGATTAGCTTTTCCTCAATAGCTGCCATTACTGCCTAGAACCATTTCCAGGGTTTGCACTGATTTTTTTTTCCTCAATAATGAGGGGGTGGTGAAATAGGAGATACATAATTACTCCTTTTTCTACAGCAAATGAAAAATATTTTTATTTCTCACAACAAACAGTTGCCTGCCTAGTAAGTCTCAAAGGTTGACTTGAGAAATGACATTATAAAACAACACATTCTCAAGAAGAAGAGGGAACATTGCTCTTTTATATCTCTGCTTTGATTTGGATGCTGCTACATGAAGAATGGGTATCTGACTGGATCTGACAGCTTGGGGACAGGGCACAAACATTCTTCATCTCAGCTTCAAAGTCTTCACCTGGAATCTGAGCCAAGGATCTCAGCACAGTGATAGTAGCTCCTTACCTTCAAGATTTAATAAAACCAAAGGTGCCAGATACCTACAGGGGCATCTGCAAGCACTTTGTGAAAGTCTTGAAGCCACTTCCACCTCAAAGGCTACACTCAGTGTTCACCTACTCAGTGCAGTCTCTCATGACTTAAGAAAAGCTGAAGTGCGTAAACGTTTAAGAAGAAGTGAGGAAAATCCACACTTGAGATGGGTTGAAAGTTTCCCCCACTCTGGTCCCTGTGGTTCTCCTCAGTATCCACATTTGACTCAGCCTGACACACTCCTAGGGGGAAAGTCTGTTTATGGAGAGGAAGGAAGTATTAGGTCTGTGGCTTCACTGCAGACTAATCTTTTCTTGACCAAAGCAAGTGCAGTGAGCATGGCAGAGAGAAAGAGAAACTGTTTTCCCATCACTCGCAAGTCATTCTGGTATTTACACGTCTTTCTCCTCCAATGTGTTCACTTCCTATCGTTCACACGCCAAATGGCAGCACTAGCTGTGATCCCTCGTGCTTGCAGCACTGTGTGGTTTGCACTAACACACTAACATCCACAGAACAACACCAAACAGCTAACACACCCCAAAGTCAGAGGAAAAAAAAAATGACCTTACAACTCACAGAAGCTCTGCAATTCATTAGCTTCCATTGCACCAAGGTTGCACTAAAGAAGTTAATCACAGGTTAGCACTGATAGTCACTGACTGCAAGAAAGGCCCTGCACTAGTGGTACACAAACACTGTCACTATTTACAAGCCTTGCACACAGCTTCACACGATTATGGAGACTCACAGAAAAGTAACTGAGCCCCAGGTTTCTTTGGAAGCATCAGGCAACACGCTAATTCACTTACCTCCCCAACACCTAGTTCAAACTCCCCAACAACTGGTTCATTCACATCCTTAGGCACTTAAACGGCGAATGTGGAGATAACGTAAGTGAGGCAGGCTACAAAGGAATGGGAATTCAAAGACCAGATGCATCCATGAACTGAAGTGACCCCAATGGCACTTGAAGTTCAATACTGAGCAAATTTTCTTCCCATAATTAAGGTTAAGATCATAATGGATAAACAGAGGCCCACCAAGAAAAAAGATCTGCTCTACACTTTGTGCTTGTTAATAGGAACATAGACACAAGAAAAAATGATTCTAAAAGATAACGTAATAGAGCAAATCTTACATGCCTGCTTGGTGATAATTTAAAACATTGGGTTAATAAAAATAAAAAAGGAGCTGTAACAAGCATACTAGAAGAAGAAATACATCTTTTAAAATTGTAATACACATTTTCCTTTGTCACGTTATCTTCCCATGCTCTCAAAATATACATTTGTCTATGAAGAGACTCTTTGCTACAGGCATCAGTAGGCTCTACAGGAAAAGGAATCAAGCTCACTCTCAGCCAGTCAACCAACAACACAGGGAGGCACACGTTACCATCTCCAGTAAGCCTCACCACTGACTACTGGTGCTTTCAGCACGTAAACTGATTCAGAGGGTACAAACAGAGGCTTCCTCTGATCTTCTACAAGAATGCTGGCAGAGAACAGTTATTGCTCAATCACAGTTTTCCCCACTCACCATCTGAAAAAACAAATTACACTTCTCCAAATCTGATTTCCTCAGCCACCGATGAGGCAGCTGAAAAGGAGCACTCCGGCTCCAGATCATACCTTACTGCAACTCTTCAGAAGTGAAACATCGCTGCCTTATGTGATGTGGGTAGTGTTCAATGCTGACTGAAAAAACCACTTGTTCCCTGATACCTACACCTTGTAGAAGTTTGTGCTAGACTCAAACAGAACTTACCCAGACTTAGTCGTCTTCTGGCTTTTTCCACATCTCTTCTTCACCCAACTCCTCCAGTGCACAGCAAGTGCATTTTCCTCTCAAACTGATCCGGTGGATGGCTCACAGAGTTTTCTCCAGCAGTCTCACAGCAGTTCAGGAACAACATGCCTCACAGCCCCCTGCACAGCAGAATAAGGCTGGTATCAACCTCTAGGTTCTCTTCCCTCAGGTCAGTCATTCACAAAGAACTGGAAAAAAAAATAAATAGCACTTGTACTTGGAAGAGATCAAGACTCAGACTGACTGAGAGATGAAATTCAGCATTTATTAATACCTCTGGCTTTGCAGCCACCATTATTTACATCTACTATCACCTGACAATCTTTTTTTTGCCCAATTTAATCAAGGGCCTGCAGTTTTGCCCACAAGAGAGAAACTTCATTTGTGTAAACAATAAAACATCATTTTTTTCCAAGCTGAGCAGCCACAGACCCAGCACTCTTCAAGTTTCCCTGTATCTCTGTATCATGCCCATGCTTAGGCTGCATGGAACACAAGGAAAATCTTCTTAGCTTTGTCTTAGACAAACAAGTAAAACCACACGAGCTCACACAATCAAGAAGAATGCTCATCAACAATCTGGCCCAGGAACAACCTTTCAATTTTTTCTAATTGCGTTTCTAGCTAATGAAAATAACTCAGTCCTGAGCTCCATATTCCCCAAAGGTCTTTTCTGTGAAAACTTATTCGTTCAACCATATGTGCACCAATATTCTAAAAATAAATAGGTAGCTTACCAAACTCCTATGAAGATCTAAAAGCCAGCCAAGCACTGAGCGAAGCCAAAGAAGACTGGAGAGAAACCCCACCAAGGCCCTGCCCAGCTAGGGCACCCACAACATGGCTCATGCAAAAAGATCAGAGCCCAAACTCAACTGGAGCTCCTGGGTCCGTGGGAAGGGATGAGGAGGGCACAGGTGAGGCTGGCCAGGGCAATTAAAGGCTCATCAGCATTTCCAGGTGGCTGAGTGCTTCCAGGTGCACCTGCTCTCAGGTTTTTGAGACAAAGGATGTCTGATGCTTGCACAGTTTTGGTGCACATAAAAAAGATCGGTGTTGCCAGATCAGTGGCTGAATCTATGACAGCAATAAAGGGAACAAATATTCTGTGATCTTATCTGTGGTTCAGTGACTTCACATCTGCTTTGTTCTAATGAGAGCAACTGTCTGCTCCCGATGGAGTTTCAGACATGCACCTTTTCTACCTCCAGCCTCTGGGGTCTCATTCGCCACGATATGAGTTTAATTTGAAAGAACGTTTTCCTTGCTTTTCTGTTTGTCTCCTGTCAATTTTTTTTCCACTCTGTTGTACCTAGTTGCTACACCTACTAAACAGGTCAAGAGTTTAAGGCAAGAAAAGGTTTTCTGTGGGAATTTGCTTTTTAGAGAACCACTCACCCACTTCCACTCAATCAAACCCACTCTGCCCATCGTAACGCATCCCTACACCACAAATGCTCGTTTCTATTCTGTGGCATTTCCCCCTCAGAACTGAACTTCTTTTCTCTCCAGTAACCACTGGTCTCAGATCTCTCAACAACTGCACCCTGAAAGCAACCGCCCTCTGCACCCCTCATGGGGCCTGGGTGCTCGAGCTGGACACAGCCGAGGCAGGGGTCCTGAAGGAGGGATCCCCACCACTGCAACCCGGGTTAGGCTCTGGGGGTGCCGTCCAGTCCCACCCACAGGCCTCACAGCCAGCACCCCACCTCAGCCAGTCAGCTTTCAAGACCTTTCAGGACCTTTATCTGCGGTCACTTCAAAGCAGCTTCTATCTGCACAGCTCCATGCTCAAACAGGAACCGGTTCTAGAGCCGTAACTTTTATCAAGTTACCCTGGCGTTAATATTTAACTCCCACATTGTATTTATGGATTCTCCACACCAGCTTTCCCCTCCTGACGGCGCGATACGGAAGGGCTCTGAATAGGGCTTTCTGCTCTTTGTTCCTGAGGGCAGCCGCCACCTTCCCCATGGCAGCCGTCCACCCACCTCCACCAAAAAGCATTTCCACACTCCTGCTTTCCACACACCGCTCCTCCAGCAGCTCCTAGGCCACGGGAGCCAACCTCTGGAGCGAGCTTTGCTTCACCGAGAGGCTGAAAACACAGCGAGCAGAGCCCGGTTGTGGCCATGGCTGACGCCTCGTCGGTGCTCAGTAGTCTGAAGGAACACAGCAGGAAGGAAAGGCAGGGAGGGAGCCCCGGGATCTCTCAGCCCCGCACCTGGGCAGAGCGAGGCGGGAAGCAGGGCCCGGCCCCTCAGCTCCGGCGAGCAGAGCAGAGCGAAGCAGAGCAGCGTGTCCCCACCCGCCAGCGCCGGCAGCGGGGCGGGGGTACGGGCAGGCCGCGGCAGGGCCGCGCTGCCCGCCCCCGGGTGCCGGCGGCTGCCTGCCGCGGGAGAGGGGCGGGAGAGAGGCGGGAGCGGGGCCGCTCCCTGAGCGGGGCAGCCCCCAGGGCCGCTCCTCCCCACGTCTCCGAGACGCCAGGTGGAGGCGAAGGCGGCAGCAGCGGGCGGGAGGCGAGGGACGGCCGGGCCGGGCCGCGAGTGGGTGAGCGGACGCGGGGCTGCGGGGCGCGGTGCGGGGGGAGGATGAGCGCGGGTCACCTGAGCTTCTTCTCGTTACTGTTTAATTTGGGGGTTGTTTTAATCCCTGCTGTTTGGGCCCCGTTCGGGAGCTCTGCGGGGCACTTCCTCAAAGCCTGGGCTCGGCCGCTGCACAACGTGCCCTCGTGCAGAGCCGCTGCCCGAGCGGTGCCGGCTGCCCTGGAAGCAGCCGGAGGCACCGGCATCACACCGCGCTGTTTCCCCTCCTTAACCTTAAGGTGAATCTCTCCCTGCACAAATACAGCCACATCCTTCTGTGCGTCCCCGCCCAAACAAAGTTTGAAGCTTAGGGCTGTAAAAATTTCTACAGAACTCCGTATGTGGAGCGCAGCTGCTGCCTTCGTGTAGCTGTGCTGGCCAACAGGCACTGCAGGAACATTGCTCAGACCCCCTGGCCCTGGGGCACGCTCCCCACACAGCCAGCCCCGGCCTGAAGGTTTGACAGAGCGTGCACAGCCCCTCTCGGCAGCTTGGGCTGGGTTTTATTGCTTTGAAGACCCAGCAGTCAGCCGTCCTTGCTGCACAGCTTGCCCCTTTTTGAGGCGAGGCTTTGTTCCCGCTCCATTCTCCGATAGATTCGCTGGCGGTTGTGTTTTCTTATCAGACTCAAACCTCTTGAAGAGGAAGTGGGAAGAGAGCAGCTTCAGGGAAGGATGGAGCGCCAGAATTAGCTGCTCCGAGGCCATGGTTTTTCCAAGCCCTGTGAGCCAGCAGCACGAGCGAGCGTCACCCAGCCCTGGGGCTGCGTGTTTTCACCCACGTCAGCACGCGCGCTTGTACGCAGAACTGGAGTGGCAAGCTAAACCCAACCTAAAAGAAAAAAAAGAAGTTACCCAAATGGTTCTGTCAGACAGACGAGACTCTTAGTAATAACACCGCTTACGATGAACTGAAGTGCAGGCAGGAGTACAGATTTCATACCTGTGCTCCAGAACCGAACTCACATAGTTCTCACGCTCAGCCAGCTGCAGATTTCTATTTATTTTAATGCTGTTATTGATGCTTAGGAGTGTGGTTGGTGGCGTTCTGACTTTCCAAAAGCCATGGGTTTTGTTTGGCGGTGAATCAAGGGCAACAGTAACAGCGGATCGATACACATATATACAGGAACACACTGTATTGCCCCCGCGCTGAAAGCCTGGCGCACCAGGGAGATGGGCTCTGGAGCTCGGGGACATTGCCTCCAAGAGAGACCCAACTCCCTGCTCTAAGGCACTCCTGAGCTGGTAAATCCACGCAGTACACAGCAGCACAGATCCCGAATCCCAGCTCTATCCCAGAGGCAGCACGGCCACAGTGTTTTCCCGTGTACAACTTGGCTTTATTTACCAAGGTAAAACAAACGTCTTGGCTAAGTACCAGCCCTTGTTAGTTTAGTAACTATTTGGTGAAAAGGTGTAGGCTGGCACACAAAATAACATGGCAGCATTTGTTCCTGGGTGTAAATTGGCCTCTCGGAGTTGCTGGGTTTTTTGAGTTAGAGCTCTCTGTTACAGGTGATGGTTTTAGCCATCCAGGGCAGACACCCAGCACTGTTCCATGAACTCCTTTTAGGGGAAAGTCACCCTACCAAGGATGGGTTTGAGCTGGACGGGTTGTTTCATTTATGTTGTCATTCATTGGCTTTTGGCATCAATCAGATCTTAACACATTTTCGTTGCCTTTACCTTCGGAATCATTTTTCCTTATTAGTAGATTTGTCATTACCACATCTGTATTATCCCTTCGATATCCAAATGTATTTCAATAGGATTGGCACAAGGCATGGCCTAGACCCAAAGGAGCTCAAGAAACCAAGACTACAACATAGGTATTCTGAGAAGAAATTTTCCAAGAACTTGCCTGAAATGGTTAGATGACTTTATGCTGTACTCCGTAACATAAATACTGCACGTTGTGCAATTCAGCAAAAATCAGAAGTCTGTCTTCCTGTTGAAATTCTTAATCTGTAAGAAGTTCAACACAACATTTGAAAGTCTGGGGAAGATTAAGCTGCAACAGGCTGGCTGTTGAGCCTCTTTGTGCCTCTGGAAGGGAACCTCTGAACATTGAACTCTGCCTTTAAATAACATCTTGTGGCATGAAAACCTCCTTTGTTATCTAATCAGTAACATAAAGCTTCATTATTGTGAATTTGGTGCATAGGTGGAATAAAAACTAGAAAACCCTGTTTCTAGGCATGAAGTATTTAACCCTTAGCTTCATTTTCCATTCAGGTAGCCTAAACTAGTCGGCTCTTGTCCTGCAGGAAGGGTCATTCTTTGTCACTCCTCACCTCTGGGAATGGTCCTTGATTTTCTTTTTTGACCTAGCCCCCAGGTGAAATGATTTAACTTACTAAATAAATACCTTTCTTTGAAAAGATCTCTGGAAGCCTGTTAGCATTGCTATATCCCCTCTAGCCTTTATAAACAAGGCTACTTTATGTATACTATATTACTTGAACATGAAAATATATATATATATATAAATATATATATATATATATTCATGTTCAAGCAGCCTGTGTACAGCTCCTTTAAGACCAAATGAAGCAGTCTGGGTACAGCACCAAGGTCCAGAGCCTTTGTTTGCCACTTGGGTTCTCAGATATTGCTGAAAGTCTGCAATAAATGGAAGTCATCCACTGTATTGCCTAGCTGTCAAGGTTTCTGTCTTAGGGTTCTGTTTGACAGGACACAGAGTGCCGATCTGATACCTTCTTTCCCTGGTTAAATACCCCAAATCCTTCCTGCAGCATCAGTCACTGTCTACTTACAAGCTCCTTCACCTACGAGTTACCTACTGATGCTAATCTACTTTGCTCCTACTTGGAGCATCTTTCCTAGCCTGGCTTGGCATGATTGCTGCTCACCCATCCTGGCAGTAGCCTGGTGGGATCACCGTGCTGGGACAGGATAGGTGCTTACATCTGTGCCAGCAGTCAGCTGCAATGGTGCTTATGTGCCTTGCTGTTGCTGGCAGAGAGCCACTGAAGCTGTTTGTCACACCTACCCAAATAGGTGTATACTGTGCTCTGGTAGAACTCTTCTGCCTTTTGCTGCCATAGTAAACTTTTATTTGCAGTGAAAATTACAGCTGTGAGTGTACAAGTCAACAAAATTCCTCTTTTTATTGGATAGATTGCCAAAACTGATTCCACCTGCAAGGGCAGGCTCTGCGGTGCCCTGACTGGCGGATTGGCATTGCAGAGTGGGGAAACCTGGGTGAAACTGGGCTCCCTCTGCCCAACAGGAGACACTTGAGTTAGGAAAAATACAATAAATCCAGAATAAAAACCAAAAAAAATCCCATCTCTGTCTTGCAAGAGTAATCAGAAGAACAGAGTCTAGTTCAGAGGCAGCAAGATAACACACCTGGAGTTCCTGCTGAGGCTGCTGTGCCATCTTGCCAGCACAGATGTGTTCTGAGACTGTGGAGAGATGCACTGGTCTCAAAAGAGTAGAAGAAATATCCTTTTTGTTTGTTTTGGTTTTTGCAGAGCTCACGCATCTTTGGAAAATGATTTCCTCAAGTGCATACGGTTCTAACACCTGGGAGCTCTTGGTGACAGTTGATCATCAGTATGAAGAGGAGCAAAAGGAATTTATGCTACGGGTCACAGGGGACCTTCATATTGGAGGAGTGATGCTGAAATTAGTCGAACAAATCAGTGAGTAAAACCTCGTTTCATTTACACAGTGTTATTAAAATAATACCTGCAGCTTTCCTTCTCCAGTGAGAGGCTTCTGCACATTTTGAAGTACAAATGCAAACAAAACTTTACTTTGATTTTGTCTTTCAGTTAGAAACATATCGGTGGGTTGGACTAACCAACCAACTTCCTTTCCAGATAGGCTTTGTAGGTGGCTAGTTTGAGGGCAATACAGGTAGCTGATATCCAAAAATCTGAAAAGCAAGGTAGAATTCTGTCACATTCTTTGCATACTTAAACACACAATTCAGCCAGCAAACCAATGGCAGCCTCAGTTCTCACTGGGTCAGGACATGCATTTTTCACAGTATTTTTATAACTAGATGAAGCTAGTGTATTCAACAAACAGCTGTCTATATTAAATAATATTTAAAGCAAATCTGTGACTAAGGGATTTGCAGCAGCAATTTTCTTGAGAATCTTACCAAGAAACTACAAAACACGACAGGGCTGTGCTGCAGACACACGGAGGAACAGTCTCTGCCTGGAGCTGCTGGCGAGGAGGAATGAGAAATGGCACAGAAGACTGAAACAACTTGACCAAGATCACACAGCAACTTTACCAGCTACTACACATTACGCTGTAGTAACCTGAGAAGTCTTTAAATACTCTCTGAGTATTTAATCTCAAAATTCTCCATGAAACTGAGAGCAGCAACTTTTTATCTCATTCATTATGCATGTGTTTTTCAAGCCCATCTGGTCGAGGTTTTGACATCTTTCCTGTCAGGATAGAATCACAGAATGGTTCAGGTTGGAAGGGACCTTAGAGAAAGTGCATAAAAAAAAACTTCATAGCTAAGGGCTCAAGACTGATCGGACAAAAGCTGTTGTTCCCCTTCTCCAAAATTTTTCATTGAAGTCAGGAACGAAGTCTTCTACCTGTTCTTGATTCAGCAAGCTTTTCTCTGTCTGCATATTTTCAAAGTACAAACCACATCAACATTTTTCCTTAATCAAAACACACACAAGTCCATATTAGTGAAACAAGACGGTTGTCTCATGGCAGGCCTGTCATTTCACTGAGAAGTTTTCATAGGCAACCCTTGTCAGTCCCTGGTCAGTCACAACAACCAGCCTGCCCTTCTGCACAGACCAGTAAAACATTTATCTCTGTCATATCACATGGCTCTACCTCCCTTACAAGTTTCTGCATCCTGTCTGATAGAGGTCATCTTATTCGTTAACGCTTTCCTGATCGTTACAGGGCTTAATGCCAACATAACAACCCTTGTTCTTGATTATTTAAAGTACATTGCCACTGTAAAGTCATCCTAAGTGGACTGCAGTCAGGCAAGCATCCTTGTTACTTTAGCTGTGCGGCCACAGAGAAGAGCTGAACTACTGGAACAGCCCTGAGCTGTGCGTCACCAAGTCCTCAAGGAACTGACTGCTGGTTCTTAAGGCTGTAGAGATGAGCTTTTCACAGGAGATTCTGGAAGAACTTGTGCCCATCTGCAGGCACACAAAGTGTTGTGGAAGGATGTTCAGCTTGCATCATCAAGTTGCAAAGCAGACACCCTTGTTATTAGTCCATATCCCATCACAATCCAAGTAGTGTTGGACCACATACAGCACCAGACTCAGGAGATGTGCTTTCCCTGTGGGTATCTGCAAGAGCAAGGCAGTGCAGCATCTAGGTTAACTCTTCAGGGAAAATAAAGTTAAATCTCAGCACCTACCACAGGTATTCAGCAAATAGGGTCTAGGTCTGAGGAACTGTGGCTGCTATTTTAATGTAAATAAATTATCCTATTTGCATTGTACTGTTTCCAAAGTTGATTTTTTTAAAAAGTATATTAGCTACATAATTTACTAAGAACCATTTTGTACTTTTTTTTCCTAGAAGCGTCACAAGATTGGTCGGACTATGCTCTTTGGTGGGAGCAAAAAAAGTGCTGGCTTCTGAAAACCCACTGGACTCTTGATAAATGCGGGGTGCAGGCAGATGCTAAGCTGCTCTTCACTACTCAGCACAAAATGCTGCGGCTTCGCTTGCCAAACATGAAGACTGTGAGACTGAAAGTCAGCTTTTCTTCTGTGGTATTCAAAGCTGTCAGTGACATCTGCAAAATTCTCAGTAAGTAAAGCTAGATCCCCTCTGGCAGCTAAGCTGGAGCATTTTATTAGGTGGCTTTGTTTTGATATAAAATCCTTATTCCCTGCCAGCTCAAGGAGAAATTGTATTGAGTTCACCTAGGATGAAAAGACAAGGTTTTCGTTTTAGTATCCAGTGCATGCCAGTGATTCTCAGTCCTTGTGATAACTGATGAAAACAGCATCAGAAATGAGCCTCATCAGTACTGGACAGTCCAAGTCCTGTTGATGGTTGTTTTGCAAATGAAGAATGAAATTGCTTCAGATAGGTTCTTTGTGATCCCAGGCAAAGCGTTATAGGCTTTAACAACAGACATACACAGAAGATTTCTCAAAAGTTTTGACTCACACAGCCAAGGACAGCTATCTCCAACCCAAATGATACTCCTCCAGCAAGTCACAGATCCCAGAGAGAGATGGGCTCCTCTCCATGGCTGGCCCTTAAATGAGCCCTGGGCAGCCCCACCCTGGGTCCACCCCTTCTGCTCACATGGGGTGCACAGGTGCAAGCAATTTACCTGTGTCCCCCAGGCCAGCCACACCCCTTACTCCATGTGCTCAATCAGGTTCAGGCTGTGACCTAACAGTTCCCCCACAATGGTTTCATAGGGATCCCTGTCTTCCTGGACTGAGTCTAGCTTATTCTATGCTACTAACAGCTTGAGTTGATTGATCTCTTACATCTGGTTTTGGCACAGGCGTTTTTACTGGTGTCAACATATCTTCTACCTGCACTGACATCAATATGATATTCAGCTTGGTCAACTGGTTATACGTATTTACGTCAGCAGGAGCACGTTTTGGTTTTGTTTCTAATAAAGCTCTTCAGGTCAAGGCGTACCCATCTACTCCATACAAGCCCTGAATGTGCTGCAGCACTGAGTTCCCATGTTTCTGTTCTTTCCCGTCGCTGAGCACCTCCATCATGAGATGAGGTTTTGCAGCATGCCAGACCTGTGTGCCCATGATCAACAGGAATAAGCTGAGTCCACAAACAGTCTTCTGAGTCTTTTCATTTTAGGATACACCTAATCCCTATGGTAATTTAGATGTTCAAAGCTTATCCCATTAACACAGCAATTTTCAGAAGGAACTTCAAGATATATTAACCACAATGTAGCTTTCAGTTTCATCTTCTAGCAGTGGATTGTGAAAGGGATAACATGCATTTATTACATTGAAAAGCTCTGATAAAAATAATGCCTTAATTGCTCAACTGACATTTGGATGAATTAAATATTTCTACCCATGCTTTTCTTCCAGATTAAACCCTGTAACTCTTCTCATAAGTGAACTGTGTTTCAAATGTCTTTGCTTACCCAAGATAAAAGTATTTTCCAAGGTTTTTTTTCAGATTTGCAACGGATAATATGTCTGAATCAGTAGTGCAGTAGGGAATAGAGTATCACCAAGACAGAATCTTGTGGGTGAAATACAAAATTCTTAAGTGCAAAATAAAAGGCATGAATTTAAAATACAGTGGTTCCATTTCTGTTCTTGCTCATTCCTAAGTCAGACATTTCATTGAGGTTATGCTCAAAGGTGATTGCAGAGCCTTTAGGAAGAAAGAGGTTTTCCCCCTTTCCCCTCCTATTCTAAAATGTAGTGGCACTTGGTACAAAAGCAGGCTTAAATCCTGGCAAAACTCACCCTCACAGCCCAGTCTCTGGCCTGGTTATTGAATTACTGGATTTTCCCTGGGTACTCCTTTCATACTGCTAAAAATAAGGTTCACATTGCAATATGGAGCTTCCCCAAATGTTGTGACTAGTCATGGGGATTTTTTTGGACATAGTCTTCTGAGTTTCAAATGTTTCAGCTTGCTTCACTTCCCAAATTGCCATTGTAGATATCAGACGGTCAGAAGAACTCTCTTTGTTGAAACAGTCAGAAGACAGACCCCGAAAGAAGAAGAAAAAAGACAAGAACAGCAAAGAACTGGTTACAGAAGATATTTTAAACTTGTGCAACTCTCCAGTGAGTTCTGGATTATCAGGTAATGAGAAATTAGCATGATTTTACTCTTCTGACTAAAAATCAAAAAGAGGAAGAAGTTCTTTGTTATGCAATTAAAATCAAGGAGAGCAGTTTAATGTAGGAGCGTCATCACAGATACACAGTTGAGTTGAAATTAGTAGCTTCAAGAAGTTACTGAAATCCCCAGTATATGGATACTGTCTTGTTTAAATGCATTCCTTCCCCTTGTTGTGTGAAAGGCCACAGCACAAAACAAGTGATCAGCTGCGGCCTTGCACACAGGATGTGCTGCTGCTCTTTAAAACTGTGAGACCACTCTTAAAATAATCAACAGTTCTGACAACCTGCAAGAGAAATAAAAAACTGAGAGTTGCCTATGTCTAACACATCTGAGCCACACCTCACAGAAGCAATTCCATCCCTTAGGGCGCTTGACCTGCAAGAGGACAAGGCCTGATGCAAACAGCAGCGACAGCAGAGTCTTGAAGTTAGTTAGTTAGTCTTCTGCGATGGAAAATGGTAGACTACCTGAGTCTGAAGGCAGTTTTCCTTGGAATGATACAATAATACTTGACTGTTTTAACTTGCAGCAAGTCCAGGTTTGTACAGTAAGACCATGACGCCCACTTACGATCCCGTCAGTGGGACACCAGCTTCTTCCACAATCACTTGGTTCAGCGACAGCCCCTTGACTGAGCAGAACTGCAGCATCCTTGCCTTCAGTCATCCCAGCTGTTCTCCAGAAACACTAGCAGAGATGTACCAGCCTCGGACTTTAGCTGACAAAGCCAAACTCAATGCAGGGTAAGATGGCTCTTTGAGATCTTCGTAAGCTGACTGAACAGAGGTGGCATTAATCCAGCTCAGTAACTGCAAATTTGAAAACAAACCTTGATAAATGGCTGTATTGATACTTAAAAGCATGCTTTGATCTAGGTTTTTTTTGGAAATAGTTAGACTGTTTTTGATGTTTTTTCCTTATTCACCATCAGACCATTTTGTTTTGAAGCAATGAACGATGTAATTGTGCAGGTTCCAGATTAAATTCTGTTAGATGAAAGCAAGTCCAGGAAAGCAAGCAGCACTGTGGACATAGCTAAAGGACAGTTTGGATAGCTAACTCTAAAGGCTTTAAAGAGACAGTGGAAATACACATGTGGATAAATTCGGTAAGCTCTAATGCATTCAAAACATGTGAGTTCCTGAATTGTGCACAACCAAGCATTGCTCATTGAACATCACAGAAGAATACAGAGCACTGGGGGGATTTAGTGATGCAGGTGTTTGTCTCTGTCACTGAAATACAGACTGTCCTGTTTTAGATCTACGGAGCATTTAACAGTAACTTCAATATTGTCACTGGATTTCACTAAAGGACAAAAGTAGCTGGAATTATAAACCAGCAAATACTGAAATGAAAAGCAAGAGTTCTAAAGACGCATGGCTTGAATTAACTGTCAATTTCTGGAGGTCAGTTAGAAGCAATCTTACTGGCATAGCTCACTCACTGTTCAGTTACTGACATCTTCTCTTGAATGTTTTGAATAGTGCTTGAGGGAAAAAAAAGGGAAGATTTTAGGTACCGTGTCTATACAAGTTGGAAAGCCATATGAATGTTCCACTTTCTCAAGTTATGTGAATTTTTCTCAGACTTGCAAGAGTTAGAGCTGTTTGTTCTAGTTTCTGTTTCACACTTACACTGGAGCTCTGCAGGTGTTACAGCTTTCCTGTACAAATTAGAGTTGTTTTCTTCTGCAGCTGGCTAGATTCATCTCGATCACTTATGGAACAAGGCATTCTGGAGGACGATCAGCTGCTTCTACGATTTAAATATTACACTTTCTTTGATTTAAACCCAAAAGTAAGATCTTTGTTTTTATTGTTGCTCATTGTTTGACTGCTTTCATGTCAAGAAGTTGTAGCACAAGGATGCTGAATTTTAGCCAGGATTTGTTACAGGTCTTTCAGGGATCAAATTCTAATTCTTCCCCTCAGCTATGGCTGCATTATTCCCCTCTGGACACAGAATCACCATTCCTTACCTGTGATAAGATCTTAAGTATGGAGATGAGATCTGAAGAGCACCAGAAACAGTATCCATATTTCCAGAGGGGACAGTTTACTTTCTGCTTCACATCTAACAAGAAAAACTAAGGAAAAAAAGAAACCAGCAGTAACCTAAATGATGTAGAAGTATAAGCCCTATTTTTGAAAATAGACCTAAAAGCGACATTTTTATCCCACTGCTCCTCAGTGGATTTTCAGCTTTTCTGGGCTCAAGCCCTCCAAAGCACCAAGGCAGTTAAATCAATATAACTGAGTGAGCAAATACTTTTGGAAAGCTCAGCAGTAGTATTCAAGTCTCATTTGAAAACGAGATGTCGTCTTCAAAAATTACTTAAATGTGGGTTTTTTTTAAGTTGCCTTTCATTTGCATTGGTTTTGTTAAGCCAGGGTTTTTAAGGCCTGGGTGGTACACTTAGAGGAATTAAAGTATGACCATTGACCATTATAAATCAACAGTAGTTCAAATGTGAAACGGATTTGGCCTTCACATCATTATTTTCTGTAAATTCTGCAAATCTGTTTCCTTTCAGGCGTCTTGGGTAAACAGAAGGGTATTTTCTAATTCAGGTGGCATGCTTTAGGTGAAATGCCATCCCCACTAAAAAATCAGACTGGACCCTCAACTTCAGCAGCCCAGACATTTCCATTCTTTGCTATAGCCATGAAATAACCTAAGATAGCAGTGAGCTATTACGTAGCCTGAAGCTATGGAAAGAGAGAGGTCGTGCTCCCAGGGTCACCCTCCCATCAGCTACCTTCCACCAGATCTGGAGCTCGAGTATCTGTGAGTCACTTCAGCCTATTAACCAAACATATAATAAAAACCAATCCAAATCCAAAAAATGGAGAGTGAATTTAAGCAGTTCACACTGGGATCTAACAAATGTCAAGCGAGTGAAAGAGGAGAGCCAGAACCAAGAACGCCAAAAGCAAAAGAGAGGAAGTGAGGAGTTAAGAATGTGTCATTTGGAAGTAGCAAGCCACTGAATGTCACACTCGTGTCAGCCATGTCACGTTCATTTCACTCTCAGTTTCACATTTGGTTTAAGCCAGTCCAAAACCTGCTACCACAAAAAGGGAAGTCTTAATCTCCCCTTCTACTTCAGCCACAGAGTCCTGATTAATTTTCTGTTGGAGCAGCGAGTCACTGTGAGGCTACAATCACGTGAGCTTGTACAAGAGAAGGATGGGAACATACAGCAGGGCAGAGGAGGGAGGGAAGGAGGAACAACCTTTATGGCTTCAGTCCAGTATTAGATCAGCTGCAGCTGATTGTGAATCTGTACGTTGATGGTCATTAATGACCACTGTTGTTCTCTTTTTGCTACAGTATGATGCAGTGAGAATAAACCAAATATATGAGCAAGCCCGTTGGGCCATCCTGTTAGAAGAAATTGACTGCACAGAAGAAGAAATGCTGATCTTTGCTGCACTACAGGCATGTACTTGATCCAAGCTGCAAAACTAGTTTTCTTGAGGCAGGCACAAGCTAGAACAGGATGTCAACAGAGCCCAGGCCAATAGGTCTCCTTGGGCTGGGGGCCTCCTATTTGAGTGAGAAACAATAAGGAGCATCAATTAACTCCAATAAATTCAAGGGCAGCATACTGCTACTCAAATTGACATACACACTTTATGGAACCATTCAGTAACACTACCTAAAGCTAACGGTAAGGAGGATGTTACTTTGATACCAGTCAATTCTGAAGGGAATTACTGCAAAGGGATGCTACTCATATCCCTTCATGTGTTCTTCCTGAAAATCTAATACATAAATGCATGTGTTCACAACAGACCAAAAGAAAAAATAACCTCCTAAGACAATATGAAGATAAACACTATGAAGCACATATAGATTTTACAGGATTTACCATGGCCTAGTCCCTGACTAGGCAATAAGGCACAAATATTTATTAGCAGTAAATTCCTTCCTTTTAAATGAAAATGACGCTGCCAAAAATTCGTAGCCTGCCACTGTGGAATACCACAGAACTGAGGTGCCAAGTTTCCACCTGGGATGGATGGCACTTCCAGGTCACAGCACTACGAGTGCAGAAGAGTCAGCTCCACAGAGCGCAGAACAGGATGATTATAGGGTGAAGGAATACAAATCCTGGCAATTAAAATGGGAAACGTTTGTCAGCAATTGCAGGGGAAATCACACTTTAAGAGGTTCTGTATTGCAGAACTTTACACAGTTGAGCAAGACCCAGGAGAGCAAATGGCCTGTTTTCATCTGCTGTGATTGTATGCTGCTAACTAATATCTGGAATAAATCTGCCCATTCAAATCTGATTCTTGATTTATTTTAGTATCATGTAAGCAAGTTATCATCATCATCAGAGACACAAGACTTAACCGGTGAATCAGAAGTAGATGAAGTAGAAGCTGCACTTTCTAATCTGGAGGTGACACTGGAAGGTGGAAAAGCAAGTAACATTTTGGTACGTCCTTTTGCATCCCAGAATCGCTTTCACTATGTCAAATGTACGGGCTCTGATGAGCCTACCCGGTTCCTGATTTCTTGACAGAATTAACAGACAATTACAAAGTGTACTGTACTAAAATTATTCCTGATTATTCCTGATAGGAGGACATCACAGACATCCCGAAACTTGCTGATTATCTCAGGCTAGTTAGGTGAGTTACTGAAACTAATGATAAAACACACAAAACAAACAGCTTACCATACAACAGATCCCTTGAGTTTTGCATTCCAATCTAATGGTAGTTCCCGAGGTTATAAATGAACAAATACACCAGATAGATCTAACTAGCCTAATACCACACTCTTACTGCTTCTGAGCCAGATTCTCATCAAATCTTTCTAGCTCCTGGGGTGCTATGGCAGCTGTATTTTTGCTTGTTAAAAGTCTAGGCTCTTGATATTTCTCTGTAATTTCCTAGCGCTCATCCATCATCGTCTCCCAACAGTCTACAGTTTTGTTTTCAATCACATTTTACCCTGATTCATTTTTGCCAATGAAGAACAAGAAAAATGCTTTTGGCTCTCCGAGAAGCATTTCTGAAGGCAACTTTGGGGATTTTTTTTTTTTGCTTTTTAAACGAAACAAACATATTACCCCTTTCTCAGCAAACGAGGAGTCTCTTTTTTCTAATGTCAAAATGAATTTCAAGTTGGAGTAAAAGTACAGTAAACCAGCTCAGTAATATGCCACCTAAATAAGTAAACTGAGGAAAGCATGGTTCTGCAGTCCCATTGTAATAGCTTGACTTAAGAGTTATTTAAATGACTACACTGACCTCAAGCCTACAGTGTCTTTAATCACAAAGCAGTCTTCAGGTTTTAGAAGGATAAAGATTTCTATTGCAAGAATATGTATTAAATTCATTCTGTTGACAAGTCATATTTGTAGGCAGCAAACTGAAAATCGCACTTGAAATCTGTTAGGTGGTGTTAATTTCCAATTAAGTAATTGTGTTTGACCTGTGAATTACAAAGGTGGCTTAAGATGAAAGGGAATTTCAGCCTTTTAAGGCCCTCAGATACTTGCCTCTATCAACAGACTGTTTACTTTTCCCCAGCAGTTGAGTGGTTTGCTTTAAAAGCATTCAGTGGTTATTTTTCATCGTTAAACATTTCCTATAGACATGCTAAATCCCTTACTGAACCTAAGACATTGTAGAAATTGGGTGAGTTGTAAAACTGTTTTTAAAGGAACAACAGCATTTTGTTAGTAAAATGACGTGCTTAATTGTAAACCTAAATGCAAAGTTCTGCATGTCAGACATACATGTATTCATACAGGGAACGTTCACTCAGAATTCTTCACAGTGCACACCACATGAGCACCCCAGCCAATACTGCTTTCAGGTGGGTGATAATACTGTGGAGAATGACAATATTATTTCAAAAAGAAAAATGATTATAAGCTTTCAAAAATGTTTCAATTAGCGTTTTGGGATAGAAAAATACACAATTCCAAAGCAGATACTTTTCTGTTTGAAAGACACTAGCTTGCATTAGCAAAGTACTGAAATGACGTGAAATATTGAGGATTAATCCATGTACATCCATTGGCGAAGAACTGGAATAAGATGGTGTCAACTATTACCATTTCTTGGAATGCTACAGAACCTCTGCAGCTTAGTTAAGGAATAAAATGTTGTGCTAGACATTATTGAGATAAAGCCAAAAAGATGATCTCTACCCCATTACAATTCAATGCACAGAAGTTACTTTGATGGGTACAGATTTCCTAGATAAAGAGCCATGAAAAGCTGATGAGAATTCTGTTGCATAGGAACAAACTAGTGGGTTACATAAGCACTATTGAGATTATGTAAAAAAATAAAAAACGAAATCAGTCTTTGTTGGAAGGGAATCACTTTGCTTAGGAAAGGAAGAAAAAAGAAAGAAATCACATAGGAGTGGGGGGAAAAAGGGGAAGAAAAATTATAGATAAGATTCAGCTAAGAGTCTAGGATAGAAAACACATGCATACCTGGGTACAGTGCTGGTTCCAGGCATTTGCTTTCCCCCCTTATTGACTCAAGTGTGAGTTGTCAAACTAAAGCCATGTGTAGCTAACCTCAAAGCAGTTTGAGATCTGTAGTAGTATTTGTGAGTGACTTAGCACTTCCTACATTTCAATATCAACAAATGTGATTGTTTTTTTTTCTTTTAGGCCCAGGAAGCTGTCAATCAGAACTATCAAGCCATACTGGTTTGTCTTTAAAGATACTTCCATATCTTATTTTAAAAACAAAGAATCCGGACAGGGAGAACCTATTGAGAAACTAAATCTAAAAGGTAGGAATTTTCCTCTCTTTCCCTTCTTATGTTGCATTCATGAACTGAATACATCAAGAAATCTCTGCAAGACTCAAGGCATGCACAATAGTGTTTAGTCCTGAAACTGCTTTTTCAGTTATTGACACTCCTAAGCAGGCAGAATGCATCTGCAGAAGAAGCCTGAACAGAAAGGATTCGGTAGCTTAGCCCAAATCAAGATGATCTGGGCCTGGCTTTTAAGATGGCCCATAACAATGACTTCACCTAAAGATGAGTCAGAGAGAGAATGTGATCTCTGTGATACTTCTATTACCAAATATTTTTACTCTCAGTTAAGTGGCAGTAGTCACCTCTGTCCCTGGCAAACACACATTGGCAGTAGAGGATTACAGATGATGCAGTGGGCAGGAATGTTGTACCTGTATACTGCTGTGCAGGGACACCTCCAAGGCGTTCTCTGGGCTTTGTTTCACACATGGGGACTTCCACAGCTGCAGCCAGCTTTAGGTGCTTCTGGAAGAGAACAGAGGGCAGACACAAACATTATATACAGCCTCCATCTACATCTACTCCTGCAGGGACACCATATGTTCAGCGTCAGGGAACGAGTGATGCCCAGGATTCATCCTAGAAGAAACTTCTGAAATAGAAAGAAGATTGACCCCTGTGAGCAAATGGCTCTGCATACCAATCTGCACATCCTCAGTAGGTCAGACACATGCATGATAAAACTAGCCAGGGTGACTGGAACCTCACCGAGTAGCACACACCTCTGGTGGTGTCCCTTGATGCAAAGGGAACTGTAGGCATCCTTGACTCCATCTGAATCCAGAAGGCTGTGACAGCACCATCAACATGAAATATTGGGTCCATAGACATCTCTGGGATCCCTGAACTGACCAGCTCTGTTGCAGACGTCACCTGTGTCCCATGTTTAGTACTAAGTTGCTTCTGAAAATACAGTCCAGGCGTTCAAGTCACTTACAGTAAAATAACCAGAAGTGCTTGTCTGTCTCATCAACTCCCCTCCATCTAAGTGTTGAGCATTTGCTAAGATGAGGCTGAAGTTTTGCGAGTACTGCATCTGTTCTCTTCCATGCTGAATAACGTGTTCTTTGAGATCAGAGCATTTATCACCTTGGCAAGCCAGCCCAGGCCGTGAACTAGAACAGAAAGTTTTCATTAGAGCCCATCTTTGAAACTCTTGGCCCTCCATTTTAAAGCAAAAAAAACATTAAACACTGTTTTTCAATTTTGATCAGTACTTAAAGTTAGTGATGTAGTAATTAAATAAATCCATTTCTTTCTGATTCTCTGTGATCTAGGATGTGAAGTTGTACCAGACGTAAATGTTGCAGCAAAGAAGTTTGGAATCAAGTTACTAATTCCTGTTGCTGATGGCATGAATGAAGTATATTTACGATGTGATAACGTGAGTAATAAGACAAGGGAAAGTTCATATTCCAGATTTATTAGCAGATTGTCTAGAAGATCCATTGTCCTGTTATGGAATTCGCATAGAAAAATAAGAATGCTCTAGAGAGTTTATTATCTAAACATTTAGGAGAATTTAAGAAGGATGGTCTAACAAATATGTAATGGTTAAGGGGACAAAAGGACATTAATTCTATCTTTATCATCAGTTTCCAAGTAGAGCTTCTGGAAAGAATGAAAGGACATGCTATCCAAAATGTCAAAAGAAATCACAACATTTTGTTTTGGTGTTTTCCGACGACTGAAGCTTGGTTTTTGTTATTTTCCTTTTTCTTAATTAGCACTCTCCCATTCCGCTGAGGGTAGTGTGATAGGGATCTTACATTTGTTTTCAATTTAAATGCATTTTGTTTGCACTGAAATGTGTCGATGCTGTGTAAAAAATTTCATTAGGTGGGAAATAGTCGTGCCACAACATTTCCAAGCAGATCTATTCCAACATACTGGATTTCCTTCTGCCAACTAGTAGCTTCGTGCATAATACCATTTTCCAGACATATTCACTTGGATAAAATATTGAAATTTTTCTAGTAATGGTAGCAGCGATAGCATCTAGCTGCAGTTGCAGCTCATGTCAGTGGTAGGTGGAGACGCACCAAAAGCAGTTTTATGTAGTGCACTCTTTGGCATAAAAAAGCATCTCTTTTTAGCGAAATAACAACATTTTCAAGATAAGAGGCTTTCAAACTTTCAAACCTAACTGTTCTGCAAGCTGATTCTATCGATGGAACTAGCCCAAAGAGGGAAGAACAGCAGTACTGTAGTAACTACCTTCCACACAAATTAAGCAGAATAACTGCACAGTGTATATATTGCACAGTGAAAGATGTGTGAGCAGTAGCCATCTTCATAAATGGTCTGTCCAGAAACGCCAAACAATTGTATTTGTTGCAGGAGAATCAATACGCTCGGTGGATGGCTGCTTGTGTTTTAGCATCAAAAGGCAAAACAATGGCTGATAGCTCCTACCATCCTGAGGTCCACAAGATCCTTTCATTTCTCAAGATGAAGAACTGGACTATGTCTCCCCAGGCCACCTCTGATCCAGAAAGCATAGATATGAAGCCAGAATGCTTCGTCTCCCTGCGTTACACAAAAAAATACAAGTCTAAGCAGGTATCCTGAGCATGGCTTTATGGCTGGGGGTGGGTTCTTCCAAAGACCAGGCAGATGACTGCTTAAGGATGAGAGTGGTTGCAAGCAGTGTTTGGAAACCATGTGGCTATGCACTAGAATCATCTTGCAATGCTCATCTGATCCTTTGATATTTAGCAAGAGGCCTTGTCCTTGAACTGAACACAGAGACAGGTCTCTCAGCCCTTCTTCCAAATAACCCTATATCCACACTTCCTCCTAAGTCACTCGTCACATTCTCCTGATGGTCTGAAAGTCTCTTCAGAGTGGGAGAGGAAGGTTTCTAAGGAAGGGAAGATTCTGCCTGCATCTCACACAACAGCATTTTCCTGCCCTCTGGGACTGGGTACCTCTCCATCTAATTATTTGTCCTTCTGAGTCAAAAGAGTTCAGCCCACCTGTCCTCGGGATGCAGTCTCCAAGCAAAGTAATAGGGCACATGCTACTGAGCATCTTCCCTAACAATCCATCACCTACTCAGAGGGGCTGACTGCAGACTTCACAGCCTGCTTTCAGGACTAGATAAATGATGCAGTAGCTAGAGCAGCTATTTAAGGAAGGGGACTTTTGTTACAGTCAGTAAGTTTGTATTTAGCCTGTGCACGGCACTTAGATCTTGTAAGGTGCCAGAACGACCAAGAAGTGGTACATCAGCAGGGAATCCTGAGGGCTTTGCTGAGCTCATTCCCTCCCTCACAGCACTTCAGTTGTGAGCGTGCCCTGCCCACCAGGAGGACAGCGAGAGTTCATTTTCCAGGTGTGTGGAATTGCTCCTTAGCAGTGTATTTAGTGTTCCAGCAAGTTTCTCCAGAAGCATTCCAGGTCAGGGGCAGCAAATGGAGTAAATCCAAAGCAAGCACAGTAGGACTCACATTGCCAAAGGAGAAATAAAAGAATCATGGAAAAAACTGGCTAAAAAAATTCTGGCCTGGGGTGGTGCAGGTTCTGAATGAGAACACACTGTTGCTCCAGGGTAGCTGGATTTGGAGCATCTATTAAAAAGGAACATGTGATTCCAATGTTCCCCTTCTGCAGCTGCTTTGGCCAACAGTGAGCCAAGGACCAGCTTTCACGGGTAACACAAGCTAGGCTGTAGCAGTCTGTTTTGGCAGTACTATAACACTATGAATCACCATGTCAGGGGAAGTCCTTGCCCTAATAATACCACGTCCTATTTCTGGCCCAGTGGAGGAGACAGACACAGTAGGGGGAAATGGACAGAGACTCCCCGTTTCCCAGCAGGCTCCCAGTACAGAATGGGCCTGTGGGCAGCAGACAGGGACAAGGTCATTTTGGGGCATGCTGGAGCTCGTCCCAGTGCAGCACAAACCCAAATACTGAGAGCTTCCTGTGCTGTTCTGCCCTCATAGCTCAGGATCTGTCCCCAAGTGCTCTCTGCAGCACGACTGCATGAACAGCAACCACTGATGAGCTGAGCCTGGCACCAGAGCTAATGCTGTTTGATGTAGTGAAAACATGTCTTTTTGTTCTCCTGTCAACTGAAACCTTTCTCTCTTGCTGTGTTTCCCAGTTGGCAGCTCGTATTCTGGAAGCTCACCAGAATGTATCCCAGATGCCCCTAGTGGAGGCAAAGCTGCGTTTTATCCAAGCATGGCAGTCCCTCCCCGAGTTTGGCTTGTCCTACTACATTGTCAGGTAATCACCCTGCTACAGCAAGGTCAGGCTGCCGTAATGTGTTCACGGTCCGTGACCTTCAGGAAGTTATTTGATTCCTTGTTCTGGAAACATGCTGTTAGTATTCTTTCCCCCACAGACCTTCATTAATTGTAGTCACTTCCTCGCTAGTGCTTTTTCTATAGCAGCAGCACTCAGTAACTCCATTCCTGGAACGAGTCTCCATTATGTCTGCCTTCATACAAACCTGCTGGGTTTTGCCTGAAGTAACATCAGTAGGGTTAAACCCTTCTTCTTGGTGTTCTCAGGTTTGCAGTGTATTTTTTCACTCCAACTCTTGCTCATTGGAATATGACAGCATAATTTTTGCTGAGCATAATTTCTTTGGCATTTAAGAAAACAGCAAACACGATCCCTCTTTTAAGCAAATCTGGAAGAGCAGTCAGCACAAGAAAGGGCTCACAGCAGTTTCCCTGGACACTTACTTTGAATGCAGCATGGCTCTGCAAGGGTGCCTGTCCTGCATCCTTTTCTCTTGACAAAACACCAAAGGAATTAAGAGTACTGACGCAGCCATACTTGGAGGCACCCTCCTTAATTTCTTACCACCTCTCTCAGGGCTACTTAGGAGTCATCTGTGGTATAAACTGAACCATCTGGAAACCATAGCGTGGCACAGAGGCACAGAACAGCCCACATCTGTACTATTAGACTCTCTCATTTCCCCAGAGCCAGTAGCTCCATGCAGACTAGCAGTACAAGACGAGCTGGTGGTGAACATACAGCTGGTGAACGTAGGCTACGCCTCGATGTTCCAGCTCCTGAGCCATCCCTGGGCAGCACTTGGGAGAGAGCTGCTAGGCTGCAGCCAGAGCTGTGCCTGGGAGTCTTCTAGAGTTGAACAGAACAGGCACTTGGGTTCAGTGCCCAGGAACATTCCCTGTCAGTATTTAATTAACTGACATAGAGATGTTTTGCCCCATCTGTCAGCACTAATTCTGTAGGGGAGAAGAGAGAGAAAAAAAAAAAAAACCCTACACTTTATAGCATGGACAAGACACCTTGTATTGAATTTCTTCAAACTGTAATTGGGGGAGGAGGGAGTTAATTAAGACCACAATTAATTGTGGTCCGGGTCACACTATCTCCCTCAGGATGAATTTAACCTAAGGACAGGAAGTTCAAAACCAGGATCAAAATAATAAAAAATACAAACAGCAGCCAGATGGGAATTTTTCCATCTTTCATGAGCGCAGAGTAGAGCAGTTCCTTTACCTGAATAATCTTTTCCTAGCTTTTTCCAGCTCAGATATTTGTTTGTCAAAAGTGCTGATAGTTTTGTATTTAATTTTCACCTCTAGTTAGAAGAAAGTTGACATGTCTCAATATTTTGTAATGTGATTTCAGAAACGTGCATAGTTTGCTAACAGTGAGTTGTTTTGCTAAGTTCATGATGATATATAAAATAAAATACTAAATATTTTGATATGCTTATATAATTTAAATGAGGATTCATGTAAGAATATGTTTCAGCATTATTGAAGGGACACAATGAAAAATATTATTGACACTTTTCCAGTAAAAATATAATCGAATTCATGCATTTTGGCAGAACAGTGTTTTTTAAACAGAAAACAATGAACTGGAAACACTTCAGCCAGGTCTGGCTGCCCAGTTATTTTACCTGGTTCACCAGGCTCCACCTTTGCTTTATGACAAATATTGTCCTAAAGAAAAGTGCAAGCTCTCCTCCACCCCAAGCTGTTATGAATTTTCCCACCTTCCTTTTTTGCACTTTTGCAGGAGGGCAGATGAAATGTTTCTTTAGACAGAAATCATTGCAAACTAAATCTGCTCAAAAGTTGGTGGGTTTGGGTTTTTTTTTCAGGTTTAAAGGAAGCAAGAAAGATGATGTGCTCGGGGTGTCCTACAACAGGCTGATAAGAATAGACATAGCCACGGGAGACCCTATCACAACATGGAGGTTCTCCAACATGAAGCAGTGGAATGTGAACTGGGAAATACGCCAGGTAAAGCTGGAACAGCTCTCTGCATTCAGTCCCTGCGTTTCAGATACTAGAATATGCTTTCAGAAAACTTACTTAAACTTCACAGTGAAAAAATCTGAATGTGTTCTGATGGGTTATTAAATAATACAGCTTTTTCTTAATGGAGTCTGTAGTCAAAGTTCAGACAACTAAAAGATCTCGAGTTTAAAATCTACCTGCCAAGATCACTCTTTTTAAGTTGCCCTTGATTTTGGTGGGATGAAATACAGAGACTCTAAAAGGTAAATTCCACCCCATTATGTCTGTAAAAATAGCGTTTTACTCATGTACCATCCTCTAAATAGAGGTGATTCGGTCTCTGCTACAGGCTGAGGATACAGGAACCCAGCTTGTCTTTCAAATCCCAAACTGAGACTGCAGGGGCAAGGAGCAAGCTCCCCTGTGTCTGTACGTGGTCCTGAGAAAGATGTTCCAGTGTGCAATTTATAGCAGGGTGCCGCTGCCCCTGGAGAAGGCTGCTCGGTGCAGCCAGCTGGTGCCCAGCAGCCCACTGGAGCATTTGAGTTTCAAAGCTTGAAGCCACTTTTGAAATTGTAGGTTTCTGGGGTGGAACCTGATGTATATACAAGCAGCCTGGAAGCTGTTCCTGCTTCTACAATTTTCCACATCCATCTGCAGGAGCCAGGAAGGCTCAAACACAGCACTTACCACTCTCCTGCAGCACACCCTGTGCCAGAGCAGGTCATGCTGGCTAAAGCCATTGGCTTTGCGTTCATGCCTCTCAGAAAGGCAGGAAGCAGTTAGCAGCTAGCCCCAGTTTGCTGGATTTTAGAACTGAGTAGTTGGAAATCAAAACCTGGCCCCCAAAGCAGATTTAAAGTCAGCATGTAACAATGACTGGTGTTAAACATAATCGGTTAAGTGTGCAAAGGGGCAGGAGTGCCACTTCTGTTCTTCTCGGTGTTCTCACTTAATACACCACCAGAAAAAAAAACCCAACTAAAGGCATCTTTTTGTTGCCTGCCTGAAGAGGCCTTTGGCCACTAGAGGGCCCTGGCAGAGCACAACGTGAGGAAACGAGCAGCCAACTGGCCTCAACACAATGCAGATCCAGAAATCTTAACTGAGACTGAGGTAGAAAAAAGATGCAGTTTCTCTCCGTTCCTGATTTTACCACGTGTTTTCTCTAGGTTGCGATCGAGTTCGATCAGAACGTGTCGATTGCTTTCACGTGTCTGAGCGCAGACTGCAAAATCATCCACGAGTACATCGGGGGCTACATCTTCCTGTCGACCCGCTCCAAAGACCACAATGAAACACTGGATGAAGAACTGTTCCATAAACTAACTGGAGGGCAGGAATGAGGTGAAGCAAGCTCTGCCCACTTCTCCCCACAGCTTAAGAGGACCAGGGATTATAAAAGATATACCTCTGATGGTTAATTACCGGATAGGAAATACACTTTTCTGGATAATAAATATACTTTTCTGAATAAGAAATATACTTTGCTGAGTAATAAATAAACTTTTCTTGTTGATCCCTGTTGTAATGACTGGACTACTTACAGTTCATTTGTTAAATAGTGAAACCAAGGTCACTGGATAGGGTATGGCAACTCCATCACTGCCCCTAGGAAAATAATGTTCTTTGTTTCCCTTTAGTACAGCTGTAAGTTTTGAGATGAATGGTGTCTATTCACTGGGCGTGTCTGAATCTAGTATTCTCAATTGCAACAATCCGTTTAAACATTCAGAAGAAGTAACTTGAGGACATCATACAGCAAATTTTCTTCTGTTTCAGCCGTGCAATTCCCACTGTCAAACTAGCCACTGTTACAGAGGCCATCACTGACTAGAAGCGATGCTGAATAAATACGTTTTAAGGCTGTATTACTTGCCTAACACTTGTATTGGGATCAGAAAACATTCCATCGGTGTTCTGAAGTCCTGGAGGGTGAGCTGTCACAGCTCGAGCGGGGATTACACAGTTCAAAAATGTCACGCTGTGTCTACCTTCACCCCTGGAAACAGTTCCACCAAGCCAGTGGAGCTACCACACACCTAGAACAAAGCATTTATCTTGACAAAACCAGATTCAGAATGTCAGTCTTTTGAGGAACTGTGTTAGTTTCCAGGTTTCCATGTGTAGCAACCTGCTGGAGGGAGCCACACGCATCCGCTGAGCTGGAGGAGCTTTGGTTCTGCCCTACAACACGCAGTGAGCAGTAAAGCACAGCAGAACAAGGGCAGGAGGTTTCATTACACTGCTGGACAAACCAAAACGGGTTCAGCCTATCTAAAGAAACACAGTGGACAGGTGTTGCATCACCAGGAGATGCTGCAGGAATGACTGCAGGATCCCTCGTGTGACAGACTGGATAGCCCTTGTTCCCCTGGCACATCCTGCATGCCAGCAGGCTGCTGGAGAATCACTCTCAGTTTAGACAAACTGTGGCTTTGTATTTCGCAAAAGAGGGAGCAGACGCTAGGCTTCCTTCCCCACCCACTGAAGAGACTCCCTCTCCTCAGCACCTGCTGCACCAGGGCCAAGGGACCACCCAGCTGTACTTGAGTTGAGGACTGACCTGCTCCTCACGTGCTTGGCCCAAGGCAGATCTTTTTCTCAGATTGTGAGCACCCTTGTAAGGGAAGGAATTGTCATGGAAGCCCTTGCGGTGTTTAAAGCCGGCCCGAGGGGGCTGTGGGAGAGCTGAATGCACATCTTGGTGCCACAAATGCCCTTTGCCAGACAACCTCCACGTCAGCTGCTGCCTTCCAGCCAGGACCACGCCTGCAGCTGAGCCCCTCACCTGGCGACAAGGGGCTGCCACACAGCGCTGTCGGGAAGCAGGGCCCCATGCTCAGTGCAGAGCTCGTCACACAGCCGTCACGTGCAGCACCTGCAGTTGCCACCTGCTGTCTAAATTATCTGAGCATGAAAATGCAGAGGTAGGGAAACTTCAGGCACAGCTCTCACTAGCTCTGGGGGTGACTCCTTCCAGCGCTCCGCTAACACGCCTCCTTCCAGGCACGGACGCCTTGGCTGGGGTTCCAGTGAAACTACCAAATCTTTCCGTTCTTTGCTGCCCCTCCCTCCATCTCATTCCGGTGTGTCACTGCCTTTCTCACTGAACCTCCACAGTGCTGTGCAAGCAGGAGCTCTGCCAGCTCACTCAGGCCAGCACGTAAGCCCCACAATCTGCCATGCTCCCTTGCCCCCGTCCTTTCCCTGTGGTTTTTGAGACCCTGCAGGCAGCCCAGAGCTAAGGCACTCCGCACCTCCCAACCCCAGGCTGCTGCGGGGTGACTGCGGGGCCCGGGCAGCAGCTCCTGAGCAGCCTGCTCTGCTCAGACCTGCACGCAGCCCCGCTCATCCCCATCCCAACCGTGGCCCCGAGCGTGTCCCAGCCAGACTCGCTCCTTCCCCTTCATGCACACAGGATGCCACACCCTTACTCATGCAATAACCCTGTTAACCTTGGCTTCTGCTGGCTTGTGCCATCGTCTCAGCGCTCTGTAGCACCCATGGTCCCATGGGAGATGCTTTACAGAGAATCTGCCCTAGAGTTGTCTTCTGAAGAAAGAGGCATTTTTGCAACGCACAGACAAAATCCCAGGCAGGAATGTTGTTTAGATTTAAACCCAAACCTCTAGGACACTAATGCTTTGGCTCAGCTGTGACCGCACTCTGTATGTCGTGATTAATTAAACCAACGTCACGTCAGCACAAAACGCTGCCGATGCCAGATGGCTGCTGTCTGTTCCTGCACACAACAAATTGGGGAGGGGTTTCCCTGCTGCCTTCAGCCCGCGTTGCTGCAGCAGACACACACACCCCATAGTTTTCTAAAACCTTGGGCTAAATCATCTTTTCTCTCCCTAATCTCTGCAGGAAAACGTCTTGCCTGTGCTTGCTCTGCAGAGTGACCTGTAAAGTATTTCCTTTCTCCTGTTGGCTTCAAAAGCCATTCTCCAGATTTTTCAGGATATTTTCATCCTTAGCCATCACTTGGACCACAGCCAGCGAGAAACATTCATCTCTTAAACTTTGCAGCCTGGTACCATCCTCGCCTTCTCCTTTTCTCCCCGTGGCTGTGCTTATCGCCGTGTCATTAAGGAATGCAGGGCCCATCCCGAGCATTCCTGCAGGCAGAGAGCTTTTGTGCAGCCCTGGATCAGCGCTGGGAAGGGGGCGTGTGGTTTAGCTCTTTGTGCTACATCCATCACCCGCGTGAAAAAAGGCTGACAAAAATGCCCTGCCTTTCCTCAACGTCCCCTCCGGTTGCCACTGAAACTCCCCGAAAAGCAGAACAAGGAGAATGATAAGCTGAAGAAACAGCGACGTGAGAACGGGCTGAAGTGACACACAGGGAGGAAGGAAATCCCTGCCTGCTGCCATCAGATCATTTCAAAGAAACCGGTGCCAGAGGGGAAGCCTCCATGGCACCTGTGCAGCTCTCTGAGCTGTGCTGCAGCAGCACCGTGCCAAACCGTACACACTGCTGCTTGGCGAAGAGCAGGGAAAACGTAATGCCTGCCCCCAAACTGGGCATCCAAAGCCAGAGATAAAGGTGGAAAACCAGTGTAACACAAGCTCGTTTTCCAAGGGTACTCTGCTATGTGTAAGAGCTTTTCCGTGTTGCTCAGAATCAAGCTGCTCCACCTTGCTGCACTGCCAGAGACAGACAGCTCACATGCAGACTGCAGGGCTGCCTTTCCAGTCTTACCTGGCCACTTGGCTAAGTCCCCAAAGTGAAATCATAAGGTTGAACACCTGAAAAAGGAAATAGAATTTGGCCTACCAAGTCTCCTAGAGTTGGTTTTTAACCAAAGAAGATTCACCATCTGCAAATAAGGAGGTAACAGGAGCAACACAACGGGGTATGGAGCAGCCCAGAGCAAAGCCATCTCCCTGCTCCCCAGCCTCTCAAACAGGAGCCTTACAGCTATGAAAGGAAAGGGGCAGGCAGGGTTTCCTCCAGTCTGGCCGAGGCCAGCCTTTGCTCCTACCCTCTCCTGTAGCAAATTCTTTTTAACCTGCTCCAGTTTGCCCTTTGGACCTGGCAGATCCCTGGAGCTACCTGTCAGGCTGCAAGCGCCCAGCCTGCGTGCTCCCTGAAACGCGGACTGCTGGCTGCTCCACCAGGGTTAATCCCTGGGATCAGCCCTTCGTGGAGGAACCCATCTGTCTTGCCTGAGAGCCATTCCGCACGGAACAACGCGTACATCACACCCAGCCTCGGAGGGAACCAGGAGGGCTCCAGAGAGTCCTGCTGACAGACTGTATCTCGCCCCGTGGATGTTCTGGCGTTTTTCAAGGCCCTCTCCCCACGCAGATAACGAATGACACAGTCAGGAGATAAGGTCTGCGTACATGCAGAGTCAAGGATTTTGTGGAAGCAAGACCTTTATCTGCACTTTAGCGCCAAAGCACACAGGTCTGCTTCGCCTTCCGTGTCACGATCTCTTTTGTCACCCTGACTGCTGTTTTCCCCAGAAATTTTCATCATTAATTGTCTTACAACAGCAACGTTTTTGCTTTTACTTTGGAACAATGTCCATTAATCATTTCCTTTTGGGTTCTTGCTCTTAGTGTTGGCCCTTGACCCGATTATTACTTGAATTGTGGCAATGCCAACCTAGCTCGGAGCCATCATGGCTTTACACCGTCAGCTTTCCTTACACCCAGCAAAGGAGCAGGAAGGGAACTGTCCCCAGTCAGGCACTACAGCAGATGCAGCACAGAGAAGCCATGCCCAGCAGGCTGGGAGCATCCCTGAAGCCGCTCACACTCTGCCTGCAATGCTGTGGGCCCCCTCCCTCGGCCGAAGGGGCTCTGCAGGAGCAGCAGGTGGGAGCCTTCCCTTGGTGCATCCCAAGGGCCCCGTCAGATGGACTGTTCTGCAAGGAGCCATCTGTCCTGGGAGAACAGCCCCAGGAATTACTCCCAAGCACAAGTGTCTTACAGAAACACATAAATACTTAAAGCCTTCTATCGGTGCCCAGAGTTACCAAAGCCCTCGACAGTAGATGGAGCATAACTCCACATCATCACAATCTGTCCAGAGAGGAACACAAGAATTCCTCTCCCCTCCCAAGCCCCCTCCGTCAGTGGCAGATGCGAGCGGTGGGACTGGAGGCACCAATCTGCTCCCCTCACCCTCATGCTTAGAGGAAGACGGAGGGAGCAGCACAGGGAAACGGGAGCCCTCCCAGCCTCCTCCTGCCAGCGCCGAGGGAGCGGGGAAGGCGGCGGAGCCACCCCCTCTCCAGGCAGGGGGAAGCTGCTTGGGGGGAGCGAGCCTGGAACAAACCTCGCCTGCGCTTGTGGGCAGAGCTGCAAGCAGGGGAAGCCGGGAAGAGAGCAGAGACATTTTACGCTCCTCGGCTGAGTCACCCGTGTGTATAAAACAGGGCCAGGCAGCCGGTGCTGCGCGGAGGGGAGGCACACGGCAGCGGGACTCGCGGGCAGGTATGTGCAAGCGGCTGCGGTGCAGGTCTGGGGGCTACGGGTGGATGTAAGAGCGGGATCCAGCAGTCCCACTCCTCCCATCCCGTCGCTGCCACATGCCATGGAGCAGGGAACCCGGTGGCTGGGAGGTCCTGAGGCTGCTCAGCTCTTGCACGGTTCCAGATAACCAAAAGGACGCAGGTGACCAAACTACACTGTTAGGCTGGCCCTGACTTCAGCCCCGAGGTGGGCACAACAGAGATGGTCTGGGTGATACCTGGCACCATCCAGGGAACAGCAAGTAGCTATTACGGTGAGGAAGGAGCCTGCAATAGCAGGTCAGCAGGTAAGGCACCAGCCTGGCTGTGGTTAGTTCCTTCCTCTGACACAGACCTACCTGTGCAGCCTTGGGCACATCATCCAGGACTTTCATTTTTTTAAGGGGTCTCCAGGCTCCTGCTGAGCTTTTAAAATTCCCAGAGGAACGACGCAGTCTCCTTTGGTGCTCGGGAGCCTCGTGGAGTTCAGGTATTTTTCAAAGTGCTTATCAAAAACATCACTTGTTGCCCATCTCCCAGAGGACTGGGACAGGCACACTGTGCCACCTGCACAGACTGAGCCGGGGAGGGACAAGGAGGGAGCAGAGGGAACTCGAACACTGAACAACGTGCGTCTCGGTACCTGGCTTTGGGGCTGGTCCTCAGCTGCTCAGATGCACGATACAGCTCGGTTCCTTCTTCATGAAAAACTGTAGGCAAACTCAGACTAACATCACATGATATTTCTGTCCCAAGAGGCTCATGTTTGCTTAGGCTTAATTACAGAAGAGACATTAATTACCCCTTACGCTGCCTGGATGCAACTTAGAAACATTTCACTTTTAAATAGCTGGCAGCTACCTGGGGGGATTTTGTTTTAGTTCGTAATGCTGATGTTTTATTTTCCCCTCCCTGGAAAATGAAACAGACCTCAAAAGTGACTGCAAGCCACCTAGCAGAAGGATGTTCTCCCTCCTGCTCGCCCTCTCTCTGCTGCCGTGGAACACAGCGTCAGGCCCGGTGAGCAGAGCAGAGCCTGCAGCACCCAGGGATGTCACCACCTTTTTCCAGCTGGCTCAGGGAGACTCCTGGGAGAACGTGAACCTCACCAGCATGTCCTGCGAGGATCGGAAGAACAGGACCTGGATCACCCTGCAGCTGACCAAGAGCAGCCTGACAGCTTTCCCTGTCTGCCTCCCCGAGGCCCTGCAGACCTTGGACCTCAGCGACAACCTTTTAGAAGAGGTGAATGGCACGGAGATAGCAAACCTCCCACGGCTGCGAGTCCTCTCGCTGAGGCAGAACCTTCTCCAGGCAGTGAGATGGGGGGCTGAAGTCTTCATCAGTCTCCAGTCCCTGGATTTAAGCTTTAACAAGCTGTCATCTGTGCCATCGTGCCATACCTCTTCCCTGCCCAGCCTGAGGTGGCTGTCCCTGGCTGGAAACCCACTGATTGAAATCCAGCCGCTGGCTTTTTCCTGTTACCCCCAGCTACAGTTCCTGAACCTCTCTGCAACCCTGCTCGGGCAGGAGGGCAGCGGAGGAATTCGGGAGGCTGCTTTTGCCACCAGCACATCTCCCGGGGAGGCTCCGCATGGGGCTGGGAACACCATCAGCGTGCTCGACCTGAGCGGGACCTTCCTCGAGAGAAGTAAGTTTACAGATTTCTCACTGTAAGCACAGGGCCTGGCCTCGTCCATGGCTGATGTGAGTGTGCGAGGCACTCCCCAGCTGTCACATAACCCTGGGGAGAGGCTCCTGATGGAGGGCAGAGAGGACGGCACCCAGTACAACTGCTCCTCTCGCTGCAGCACTCATCTCTGTCCTAAATCCATGGCCTGCCACTGCCAGCCCCGGGATTAGCTTCAGGAAGCACAGGAGGAAATTCTTCTCTCTTTCTGGACAAACTGCTGAAATCTTCCCCTCTCTATCCCCACGCTTCCACCTTGCTTTCTATCACTGCATTGAAGTAATGCAGAGAGCCACCACCAGCCCAACACTTCCGCACACCCTGCCCCGAGCGACCGGCAGCTCTGCTTTGCCTTTTGTCTGCCTCATTGATAACCGAGGTGCTGAGGCAGAGAGACACTGAACGCTTCAAGGCCCAGCTGGGGCAGAGCCAAGACCTGTCCCCAGCTCTCCCGTCTTCCTGGCCTACCTATGAGGCCACCTCGTGCTTTTCCATCTCACTTTACAGCAGTTCCACTCATCTGAAACAACCCTACTCTCCCGCGGGCCCCACGAGGTGTTATGGTGGGCTGTTTGTCAGCACTGGGTCACAGCAGGGAGCCCCCCAGGGCAGGGCCTTGCTGCAAGGGCAGCAGCGGCACTCTCACAGGCAGGGAGGAGCAAGAGGGAGGCAGCATGGAGGGATCCTTCCCACCTGTACAGGCCCCGATTCCAGCAGGCAGCAGCCAGGACCTCCTCAAGCTGGAGTTTTCACCTGCCTGAGCTAGAGGCGTCACCTCACTGCACACTGACCAGGTACTCCACTGAGGTTCTGCCACCTGTCGTGGCAGTGAGCACACAACTCAGCTGTGGGATGGGAAGGCACCTCTGTACGAGACCTGCTCCTCCGTGGCTGCGTCTCTCAGCTTCTTCCCATGCCAGAAGTGGGATGTCATTTGCCTTTCTCACCCAACTCAGGGCTTTGTAGACCTCTCTAACTTCTCCACAGCCTTCACTTCTCTGAGCAGAGAAATCCATTTCATCTCACCTAACAGGAAAACCACTCCATCTCTCTGGTTGGCTTTCCGTCCCTCCTATCTTCCCTTCTTTCCCTCTGCCCTACAATGGCACAGCCAGGCCTGCAGGTAACATTACAAAAATGTAATTGCTCCTATGTTTATATGCATTGATTTTTGTTATACTCCCTTCCCACAGAGAATAGCTGCAGAAAACCACAGAGATATTTCATCTCCCTACAAATTCAAAATCTGATCCAGTAGCTTCCCAGCCACAGTTCCCATGAAGTCACTAACAAATGCAGCACGCTTCCCAGGGTGAGGGCTCCATCTTTTGCGTGTGCTGCTTGGCAGCATCGCCCTAACCTCTGTCATTGGGCCAGCACAGTTCAGCCTGCTTCCTTTTCCTAGGCAGAAATCCAAAGCAATGCTCTATTTACGCAAGAAGTAAAAATCTTTTTTTTTCTTTTGCTTCAGTTCAAGCAGAGTGGACCAGAGACTTGCCCAACCTCAGATCGCTTCACCTGGCAAAGATGCCACAATTAAGGAGCCTCGATACTGACTTGAGGTCCATGCCTCATCTCAGAGAGCTGAACTGCCGTGATTCCCATTCCCTGAGTTCGGTGAGGACGGAGATGTTTGAAAGTGCACCTCACCTAAGCCATCTTTCCTTTCAGAAGTGAGTTGTTCTCTTTTTTGTTCTCCCTCATTCTCTTTCAGTGTGAGTGAATAAAAGTTCCTCTTTCAGTGTCAGTAAAAGCACTGGTTTAGTCCTTAGAGGTAACACATCAGCATGGCTTACTCGGGGTGTCACACACCTGCTGCAACACCGAGGGAAACAAAAATCTGAAGGTGGTATCTCAAAATGGAGGGTAGGTGAACTGCAGACAGTCAACATGGGAAAGCGTTTGGAAAGCACCTTAGAAAGGTTTCTGTAATATTGGCCCAGACTGTAAGCATATCGGAAAGCAAACACTGCAGCAGGGGCTGTGCTCTAGGAACCTGTTTCAAGGACAAAGAAAGCAGTTCAAGCCAAAATCCCCCAGTGGATTGCCACACTGAGTTTACACAGCACTTTACAGCACAAGTAGCAATATCAGTTCTAAGTGCTAAAAATCATGACCCAAACTGAAAAAAATCCCCAAGGAATAACAATTAAAGTCACAGACAGAAGAGAGCATCTTCTGAGCACTCGGGCTGCAGGGAGGTCACCCTTCTTCTATAGCTAGGGCAGCTTAATGGTAAAGGCAAGCAAGGTCTTCCTAGATATTTGACTCAGTAGGTGAGAGTGTATGTTATGAGAGCGGAAATTAACATGAAGATGATGATTGGCATACAGAAAATCAAGCCATTAGAAGCAGATTGAGAAAGTAGTCAGAGAAACAACATAAACGTGCAGCTGAATGCACAATGGCAGAGAGATTACCTTTTCCTTTCCAGCTGCCATCCCTAAAGGTGTTATCTGGTTACAATGCTGTTGCTATGCATGAGCAGACAGCAGCCACATCGTGCAAATCAGAGAGAGGGGCAGGCAGCCTCCTGGACTTTCAAGCACAGAATGGTGGTGTTGGTGATGTGCTGTTGCCAAGGGAACTGGCAACATTGCATTATGTCTTACATAGGCATGTATGTACTAAGCATGCTGAATTCCTTGAAAGGTAGCTCAGCACTTACTAATTATTGCATTTGTCATCTTTCAGCTGTAACCTGAGTGCCTTTAATTCTTGGAATATCAACTCTTCGGACAGCATCGTCATCAACTTGTATGGAAATCCTCTGTTGTGCGACTGCAGCCTCTCCTGGCTGCTCTCTATGCCCAAGAAAATTGTGCTGCAAAAGTGAGTACATTCCAGGAGATAGAGTAATGATTTTCGTACACAACTTAACTATGCAAGTTATTTGAGGACCAAATAGTCACCCCCCTACAAGTTGTTCACATTCCTTGCGTGTTCTGTTCCACAAGAGGTAGAATTGTAAAATAAAGTCTCCTTTAGGGGCAAATTGTGGCTGAATTGCACTTGAAAGTGGATCAATGTGATGGACATATTGTAGAAAAATATAAAGTGGTATTAGCTGTGGATTCTCCTTGAAGGTGAGAATAGTTTATCTTCCCTTTTTTGGTTCATATTTCTCTATTTACTGGAGATAACAATGAGCTGCCCAGGTGGCCTAGACAGGCAAGCACTGGGAGCAGGGCTGGAAGGCTTTGCAAGTACTTCCATTTACCATTTCCTCCTTGCATTCCCAAAGCCCAGATCAGCAGAGGCAGTGCGCAAAATCCCTTGCAAGTAGCACCATTTGTCCTCAGTTGTGTCCAAGCTTTCCTACAGTTTTACAGATTAACTACAATGGACTGTAGTTCCAATAAGTACTTTGGATATGTATGATCTGTCTTCCTTTGGAGGGGCCACTGGGAAGATTTGCCACCCATAGCATAGAAAACAGGGAAGGAGATTGTTAAAACGAGATTGCCTCTCATAGGACAGACTCAGCATTTGTGTTCTTCACAAAAACTTGCTCTCTGAGCCAGCCAAGTTTAAGAATCTTGGGGACCCTGTTACAACTCTCTACGTGCAGTCCCCTCTCAGTGCAGCATTGAAGTCTGAGCCTTTAAGACAAGTTGCCTTGAACCCCTCTTGCCAAGGCCCACAGTCCTTGTACCAAAGGAGGCTGTGTCTCTGGCAAGAGATAGCCCCGCACTTCACAAAGCCAAAGAGCCAGTCAGCCATGTTCACAGCGCTGTGAAATCCCATCTATCAAGCCCAGGGCTATCGTTAATGCAACCCAGCTCTAGTCTAGGTTCCACATCTGTAGTATGAAGACTGGTTTTGCACAAAAAGGCTGACAGGAGCCTGCGATGTCCCTGTGGGATTTATTTTAACTTGTCCTCTCTGCAGGGCTTCGGACACTTTTTGTACCACGTCCCAAGAAAACTGGAACAGACCTTCAACATCTTTTTCACTGCAAGAGCTCTACAACAAATGCCAGGCTGAGAGAAACACCTCGCTGCCCGACTCAGGGGCACCCTCCAGCCAAGGTGACACATCCACAACTGCAGCGACAACAGGCTCTGCTCTGCTCACCAAAGCCACTTACACTGGATTTCTAACACAGATGAATGTAACAAGCACGACTGCAGCCAACCCAGCTGAGCTGATGCTCACAAAAGCCAACAGCTCCTCCCCAGAGGATGAGGCAGTTTCCGAATCCATGAGCCATCCCCCTTCCCTGGTGTCTGCAACCACCTCCCCCGGTTTTCTCATCGAGCTCTACAGCCAGACCCTGGATTATAGCTCTGTGAGTCAAACCGAAACACAGCAGCTCCAGGGAGAGCTCACAAAAACTCACGCGGCGTTTCCCCGGAAACACCCATTGAGCCAGCCCACCCGTGAGCACTCTACTCCAGCAAGAGGAAATCCAGATGCCATTCCCTCCTTCTCTGCGGGAAGGACACCACAACCAAACCCACGGCAGCTGAACTCCCCAAGGAGCAGCGCTCAGGCAGCGCCCGCGTCCACCCGCTCGCTGATCCACTACGTCGATGACTACGACGAGCAGACAACGGAAACCCCCGTGCGACAGGAGTACACCTCCTGCGACTACAACCCCTGCAGACACCTTCAGAAACCGTGCAGCGAACTTCAGAGAGCATCCCCGTGTTTGTGTCCCGGCATGTCGACAGAAGACGAAATCCCGGACCCGCCGAGGCTCAGGGAAGTGTCTGAAGTCACCGACAGCTCCGCGCAGATCCACTGGTGCGCCCCAAACTCTGTTGTTCGTACCTATCAGCTGACGCTTCACCACCAAGGCAACGAGGAGAGACCGCTGGTCCTGGAGAACATCTATTCCACGGCGAGGCAGCACACCCTGTACAACCTCTCGCCATACACCACGTACCACGTTTGTGTGACTGCTTCCAACAAAGCAGGGTTAAGCCAGACAGCAAACCAGGGAACTGCAGGTAATTCATGCACAGGGTTTAGAACAAAGCCCAGCTACAAGTTGCTCTTTGCTGCTCTGTCTGCAGCGAGCGGACTCTTCCTCATCTCCACAATTATTTTGTCTGTTTGTCTGTGCAAGGCACGCAAAAAGCCTCGCAGCGAGCAGTACGGTACACACCTGGTCTCTTACAAGAACCCAGCATTTGATTATCCATTAAAGCTACAAACGACTAATTAGCTCCAGGCGATCCTCGTAGACATTCCAAGCTCACTGTCTCTATCATTTTGGTACGTTTTCCTGAGATTCTCAAAAAGTCCTTCAGCAAAACAAGGAAACATCTGACTTCAGAGCCACCAGGTTTCTAAAGGAGGAAAAAAAAAGACAAGACAAGAAGGTAGCCAAACAAAAAATGCCTTTGGGTTCTTGTACGTGTACCAAGCAGCAGCAAAGCTGGACCCTAACCTTGGGTAGTTAGTTTGACACTCACCTACAAATACACTAACCTACATTTCACACAGTGAGACGGTGCCTTACCAGCTGCCATGGATACAGTCTGTGCAGAGCAAGAATCTAAAATTCACCTCACCAAGCAAGACAGACACTGCTTCTATTCACCTAAGTGAGGTTGAGTTCACTTTCTCCTCACGTCAGTACAAAGGTATTTTTCAGAAGAGAGCATTACTGGAAGGAGTGTGAGAAAGATCCCCCTGGGCTCGGTGGCAAGGCGCTGTGCATCCAACGCCAGTACGGAACTCCAGGGACTGCAGCTGCTCAGCTCTACTTCAGATCAGGAAAAAGAAACATGAAGATGAATTGCAAAGAGGAAGAGCGAGATGCTGCAGGATCATTAAGGCCAGGAGGATCGTTTCATTCTGACTTTGGGCGATGTCTTCCCCAAGTGAGGCTTCCAAGTGCTACCACAACAGCAGCCAGGGGCAGTGAGGAGCCTGCAGTGCAGCACTGCCCGCAGAAGGGGGGGAGCACATCAGCACAACCAACTTTGAACAAGAGATGACTGCTCAGTTCTCTCAGATTTAGCAGGCTGACAGCTTACCTCATACAGAGGCAAAGAGCCAAGTAATGGAACAATGTCATGTGTATGTTGCTGAGACTGGACAAAATGAAATACCAACCACTAGCAGTATCAGGAATTGATGCAGCCATTTTTCTAACGTACTTTTGGGTACTGATTTCTGCTATGAAAATAGCAGCAGATGCTGAGAATTTCCGTTCTTTGGCAGCATTGAGAGATCTTTTCATTAAAAATCAAAGGGCTGTTTTTGTAAGAGTTTGGGTTTTGTAAGGGTTTGTCCTGGTCAGATATTTCCCTCTAACGATCGCTGTTCAGAGACCCGGCTTTATGCTCCAGAAGCTGTATGTTTCTGCTGCTGTATAGATACAATCTGTAAAATCTCCCCAGTTTCAGAGAATGAAGGATGCTGTACAGTGCAAAAGAGTCTCTGTTCTGTCCACAGTTTTTTAATGCTCCCTGTATTAATGGAAATAAAAGCTACAGACTGGTTCCTTGTTAAAGAGGTAGGTCTTGGAGTTGTGTTTACCATCTACAGTGGCTAGCCCGAAGAGTGGACTGCGACATTCTGCTGGTTTGGAACCCTCAGACAGATAGTTAACAACATTTTTATTGTGATAAATCTGTGTTATCTGATAGCAGGAGAACTGTCATTTGGTATATGCCATAGGAAACAGCTGTGGCATCCTCACCTCTAAGGGCCTGCATCCCTTTCATCATCCCTCTCCCCTGCACCAGCGCTGGAAGTGATGCCAGCACTGGATGGATGCTCACTGAAGATCCTGCCGTGCCCATCCTCAGCTGCTGTGCTCAGCTGAGCTCCACGAGTCAAACTTCAGAAGTGACTTGCAGATGAAGAAAGTAGGATGGCATCAGCTCTCACTTTGAAAACCTTATTTTCCCATTCTGTTAGTTCAGAACTTTGGATGTGTTTTTCTGTGTTTACTTCAGGTTTGTTTTCACCTGTATTTTCTGCTAGGTCTTGTAAATAGGAGCAGATGATACTTTACCTCCATTTGAAGTAAGCAAGGCCCTTCAGCCTTTGACTCATATTATTCCAAACTGAGGCAGGGATCATGAACTCCCTCGTGTTTGTAAAACACAACTCCAAAAGACCTTGACTGGGGTCTTTAGTATTACCAGAAACAAGCAAAGTGGAACAAAGGAAGAGATTGCGCATAGCTACACGTGTACTCTCGAAGATTAGCCCTAGAGGGGAATTACAAAAAAAGATCCTGCAACTGGAAATAAAGTAGATGGCTCCAGTTTAACTGTGAGATAGCCCAAAGCAACACTACATAAAAAGAGATTTTTTAGGAGGATACATCTTAACCACCTTTACTACATTACAAATCATGGTTGCTGCAACACCTGGCACAATACTGCATTGCTGTGAAGTTTATTTTCCCAGATTGTGGTGATTGCTGTGCTCTGTTATTGCCATTTCTCATCACAGCTGCTACCCCAAGCTATGCACATGGACCAAGGCAGCGTTAACAGCACATCTCTTCTGAAACCCCTCAGAGAGCAAATCTCATCCAGAGTTCAGGAAGGGCCAAGCTATCATCCTCCACCCAAGCACATCATCAGTGTAAGCATGCCCTGTGGCTCTCCCAGAAGACTGATTACTTCTCTTAGCAGCCCAGAAATTTTGCAGGCTCCTTTTTCAGCTTCTCACCTTGTTCTCACAGCCTCGAGAAGGCGGCAGTGATTCCCAGTGTGCAGCCCTTGGGTAGGAGACCTCCTGTGCCAGGAAACCTTGGCTTCAGATCTGCAGCTCCTCAGCTCCTGCTCTCCCCTCCACTGGGGCACTGAGGCAGGCACACCCCCAGGGCCCCCACCATCCTCTGGACTGCTTTGCAGACAGCACCCAGGGCCTCATTTGTTTCAGCAATCAAAGCCTCAGAGATGTGCACAACACTCGAAGAGCTCTAGCAACAAACAAGATGCTTAAATAACCCCCCCCACCACCACCCTTTACAGGAAAACACATCGCAAAGTGCGAGCTAAGTTTATAGGAGTTCTGTTGCAGAGCTCTGTAGCAGTCAGTGTACAGGAAAAGAAATAAGAACCAAGATAACAAGCTGAGCAGAAATGTAAACTGCAAAAGTGAATAAAGTACTCAAGGCCTCACATAGGTGAGAAGAACCATTGCTTCCGTCAATGGGAAGCAGCCTGAAATCATTTTCAGGTTAAGAAAGCAAGTGGCTTTGTTCTGCTGTACTTCAAAAATTCCAACCAGTGTAAAAAAAAAAAAAAAGCTCCCCCTGTATTCCCACCCAGCACCTGTGTCTTTTAAGTAACTTGCAGCCCAAGAACAGGTAAAATGGCAATTATTCAGAACTGGAATTTTCAGGTGAACAAGTCACAACGTTTACAAAGCATTTCTTTGAAAAGCACTGCCTACTGCTAGTGCTTAAAACTAGTATACGCTTTCTAGAAAATCACCACACAAACCCTTCTGTAACTTCAGCTGTAGCTGCACCTACCAAGTTCAGAAGTAATCCTTAAGAAGCAAGCAAGGGTAAAGTTTTCAAGAAGCCCATTTTATAGCTTCTACATGATCCAAATATAACTGCAGAAAAAAAAAAGAATTCTCAATGACATCCCCATTCCCTGCCTCCCAAACCTAGAGCTGTCGTTCTTGTGAACAGGACCAGTAACCAGCAGTAACCAGCGCAACCATTTCCTTTTGTTTCAGTACTGTGGATTGACACAAGCACCGAGCTGCCTGGGGCCAGGGCAGTGAGGGGAACAACCAGGGAACAGGAAGGAAACTTTCCCTTCTGCGGGTGGAGTGAGACAGCTGCTGTCCTCTCAGCTCTGCTCCACCCCTTGTTCCTCCCCATCGCTCTGTTTGGGCCCAGCCCTGCTTAGGAGCTCTAAGTGCAAAGACAAACGCTTGGCTGCATGACTAGGGTATACCCATACATCTCTGAAACAATTCTAAAAGCTAACAAAAGCCAACTCATTACCAAAAAAGCAATAACTAGGAAATCCACTTACTATTTAACGGCTCAGCAGCTGTCCTGCTTATCTCCATGAAAGGATGATCACCTGGAGGAAGCACGGTGAGCACTGAACGTGCTTTTTGATGAGCTGGTGTAATTGCTTTTCTCTGGCTTTTATTTTTAAGGAACTGTTACATGCATTCCTAAGATCCTTTTCTATCCACTTGGCAACGTTTTCTTCCTTTCTAGAGGTCCAAGTTCAAGCAAAGAAAAAACAAAACTGTGTGTGTGGGTGCATCCCCAGGGTACTGCAGCAGAGATGCACGCTGTTCGCTCTCCTCAGCATTTCAAAACCAGTCACAGAGTCTCCAGAAGTCAATCATGAAGCAGAAACTCATTGGGGAAAAAAAAAAAACTCTCTTTGAGGGTTGGACATCACGCAGGCAAAAGCTTTGTGGGCTGCAAGGGAATTGAGAGGTACCATATCATCTTCAGCACAAGGGATGCCACGCAGAGAAGCATTCCTCTGCGAGCCCTGCTGTGGGCAGCACAAGCAGGTGGGTGAGGAAGCCCAGCACAGCACAGCAGCAGGACAAGGCACTTCACAGTGCTACACCCTGCTACAAAGGGGAGCATGCTTGGGGAGCTGTCCCTGGCCAGGGCATGAGAGGCATGCAAAGGGCCTGCCTGGAGTCACTGCAGCTCAAGGCAGGGAGCTCACATCATCCTGCTGCCTTGTTCAGCCTCTTCATGGCAAGATGCAAAAATCAACCCACCACACTCACCCAACGAGCACTGCAGCAGCACAGACCTGCTCCTCCATAGCCATCTCCAAAACAGCACATTATTTCACTCGGAGGTAGAAATGAGGACATCTCTGAGGGCTCAGAATCTTGCTGGTCAAGAAGCAACTGGTTTGTGCTTTACCTGTGAAAAACAGAGATATTTGTCACAGGTGAGAAGGTGTTTCATGACCACAGAAATAAACATTCACAAAAAAGCACAGTGCTTAAACACCTGGTACCACTTCTTTTCATCAGCTGCCCAACTACGCAGTTTGTTCTGATGTGGGGCAGAATAAGAAAACAAATATCAACTTTTTTTTTTGAAATATATTCAGCAAACAATCTCTGAAAGCAAGGCTGGTGTTCTGCTGTCACCTACAGGGAGAGGATGGAATCATCTCACCTGGGTACTATTCCACAGGGAAACACGTCACCAAAGATCTGGAGCTTGCCCCCATGTTAGTGGACCCCCTAAAGAAACTGTGATTCTTCAAAGGATCAGGAGCATTTATCCCAATATCCTGGCAGGATCCAACCTCCAGCAATTGCCTTTGATCAACTTAACCCTCCCTGGAGGCAGACAAACCCCTCCAGAGAGCTGATGAAGGAAAAACTTCAGTCTGAGCTTACAACTTCGGTTTCCATATACACAGAAAAATAGGGCTCCTTTGTGCTGCTGTTCTCCCAATTGTTCCATATTGAGGTGTCTGTTTTGAGCTCAGCAAGCAGAAGCGATGGGGATTATCAGCACGGACAGCCCTTGCCCTGCAGACTGCTGTTCAGTGGTTCACCTGTTCTTGTCTCTAATTCTTTCTGTAGCATTAGGACCAAGAAGAGCTCTGCCAACCTGACACCAGGAAGAAAAGAACTGTCAATTTCTCAAGAGCAAGAAGGGGATTAATGTCTGGGAAAACCCAAACTGGTAAATCAGTTTACAAGAACAGTAAGATTTTTTGAATACCGTAGATTTTGGAAACAGAAATCAGATCACACTCATTACACTTCCAGAAAAAAGGCAAGGACTGATTTTTTTAATGGGGATCTTCTAAGGAACTCCTACGTGTTTCAGAAAAAAACCCTTTTTTTTTTTAAGAAAGCATTGACAACGTAGCTACCTGTAAAGTACAGTCCTTAACAACAGAGGTCTGAATCCAGAGGAATCCCTTACAGCAAATTCTTCCCTGGCCTAGCAATGTTTTCCCTGGTGTCTTAGCACAACAAAACCAGTTTATGATTGCTTTTTTTTTTTTTTTTAAAAATAACTGCACCAGCCCAGAAAGAGTTGGGGGAAAAAAATGCCACACTGGCACACTGGTAGCAGTTTGTTGCCTCTGCCTGAGTAAAATAAAACCTTGAAAGTCATAGAAACATGGTGCTGTTAGTGAACAGAAGGGTCACTCTGCTCTTTCCCTTCCCTGTACACCACAGCACTGCTTGACCAGGTGGAAGGAGCCCAAATGGAGAATTCACACTGCATTAAAATTGGAGGAAGCAGCTGTCTCCCTCACCCTCCTCCCCTCCCACTCCTTGTCATCTCTCCCACTCCTGTAGGGATCTTCCAGTGTCCCCAAAGGGCTGAGCTGTGCCCTCAGTGTGCCACTAAAACTCCTCCTCTGTGCTGCTCAAATGTACACACAGCCAGAAAACAATGTTTCTACCACATTTAATCAAAATTGGTTACATGCCCAAGTCCTGCTTGAAGGACAGAGGAATAAGCACACAAATCTCATTTATTCAAGAAAACAAGTGGGGAAAAATAATTCTAGGATTACATCTGTGGGTGTTCTCTGTATGATTTATCATCACCTTCCTCGCTGCTCCCTGGAAATTCTGGAAGACAGAACAGTCCGAAGCGATGATAAGAGGGTAAGAAGAACAAGATAACATTTGAGAGCTGGATTTAGATCAGGAGGTGCTTGCACAAGCCTGGAAGGCTTCTGTGCACGCACAACCTAACAACAAACGCTGCCCTTTGGGCCTGGCCGGTTTTATTCCTCTTGCCCAGATCCTAACCTCACATCTAATGACAGTGCTTAAATACACATCACAACCTGTAGCTCAGATCAAGCAGAGGTAGAACTTCTACCAGATGTGGAACCAAGAATGAGGAGACAGATTTCAATAGCATCAGCCTACAAGTACTGAGGGAAGGGCTGACAAACCTAAGAGAAACCCAGGCATACCGGTGGCACTAAGCAGGAATCCTAATGCAAAATTCAAAATTAGCCACAAACCCAGGCCAAATCTCAGGAAAAACACACTATACTTCTTGTAGGTGGACTGCAGAAGAGTTTGAAGATCCTAAACCTACCCAGGGGATCCTCCCAGCTCCTCCACCTGCACCTGCTCAGGAACCCATCCCGTCCCAGACCTCAGCCTTGACCCCAACACAAAGCTGAACTTCACCAGCAAGTTCTGATGTTAAGCCAGCTCAGATGACTCCCAGCAAGCAACATCAAATCACAGTCACCTAAGGAACATCTGCCTACAACCCTCTACCTGGATCAACTTCAAAAACCTTTACACCAGCCCTACAACTCTTTAAATCTCCAATCACACAGACTGATGGTTACTAAGCCCTCGATCCTAGCTCTGCTCTGAAGTCCAGCCCTAGGGAAGCAACCCTGACAGGCCAAAATTACCAGTAAGAAGGCAGCCACCAACCACAGCAGCCCTAAACTTAGCTCAGCCACTTGTTACATGCCAAGTAAAAACCCAGGCTCTCCTCCAAGCAATGGAGCAAGCCCCAATCCTAAAATACTCATAAGTACATAATTACGTGTAACAAGGTGGCTATGACAATGTCAGTTCTAGCCTTTATTTCCTTCAAAATCCCAGAAAAAAAGGGAAAAAACAGCCTTGCTCCTGACCCTAGTGTGATACTGAGCAGCAGGTGCTCGCTGGTGACAGTTCCTGCCAGCAAACCAGGTCCATTCTGCCACTCCGCAGCATTACCAAACCCAAAGCCCAGATCATCCCATGAGAAACAACATCTGCTCCTGCCCAGATTTATACCACACTTCAAATTATAGCTACACCACCACTACGTGCATCCAGGAGGAACCAAGAACCTGCTGCATTACCACAACAAACTCCGAACGAAACAAAAACCACTACACCTCCAAGCACACCTCAACAGTGCCTTCAAAGCCCTGGCTCCTCACCAAGTAATGATGCAGGTTCTAGGTTTAACACCATGTTCGTGGTAGAAAGTCCCAGGATTTAGCACTGTCAGTATCACAGCTTGGTGCGCTTCAAGGTCAGCGTTGGAGAGCCCACTGATCTTAGTCATGTAGGATTCGCTTCTGGTGATTTTGAAGGTGATACAGACCCAAGCCAAGAGTATTACTAACACATCCTCCATCCATGGCTTGGATTTACCTTCACCCTTGTAATGTTTTCTTATCTGCCTAACAAAAACGGAACATGAAAAGGCAAAGATCACCAGCTTCCAAAGCCTTCTTCCTGCGAACAGCCTTCAGCAGATAAGAGCAGTTCTGTATGTCTCAGTGGTTCCAGCTCCCTTGTGATAAGGCTCCTGCTTAAAACCCTTCCAGGTTTTAGGTTCTGCAGCACCGAGACAGCACACAGGTACTCAAAACCTACTCGGAACACCTGGGATAGCACCACGGGCCTTGGCTTTAGCTGGGACAAAGCTGCAAGATGCCACACTACGAGAAATAAACGCAAAACATGAGCCTGCCTGGCAGCGGGATGGACCAGAAAGGAACATGAGCTATGCTGTGCTCACATCCGTGTTTGTAACAGCAGTGAAACTAATGGCAAGGTAAGGGCTGCCTGTCAGGCCAGGTTTTATCGAACACAGCTGATAAAAAACAGCCGTAAAGCCACAGATGGGACCAACCCAGGGACCTCCTGAGGCCAAACCACAGGTTACCAGCCAGGGTGCTCGCAGGGCCACCCCTGCTCACGGCCCCGGTTTCCCAGAAGCCTTCCCTTAGAGCAGAGCTCTCTCCGGCCCCACACGCAGACCCCCGCCCCTGAGAGGCCGACCCCACCCCGCCGCTACGCCGCCGCCGCCCGGCAGGGGGAGTTACGCAGTGTGAGCGGCGGCCGCCCACACCCAGCAGGTCTGACTACGCCATTGGCGCAGCCCCCACTGGGCGGGAAACCTCGGCGCGAGGACCCCGCAGGCCCGTTCCAGAAGCAGCAGAGCGCCTTTAGGTGTCCGCGCCGCTCGCCGGCGGGGAGAGAATTCCTGTCTCCGCTAGCAGCGCGCAGGCGCGGAGCAGGCAGCCTCGCCGCGTGACGTCACGCTGCGGCGCCGGCCGGGAGGACCCGGGCGCGTCCTGAGGGTGCCGGCGGCGGCGCTTTCTGGAAGATTCGTGCGGCCGTGAGCGCGGCCCATCCGCCTCCATCCGCTGCTACCGGGCGCCCATCGGCGGCCAGAGACCATGCCAGAGAACACGGGGGCCAAAGGCCACGGCGGCGCGGGGAACCGGGCCAAGGGCACGTACCAGGACCGGGACAAACCCTCCCAGATCCGCTTCAGCAACATCTCCGCCGGCAAAGGTGGGGAGGCCCGGGGCTCTGCGGCGGCAGTCGGCGGGGAGAGACCCGCGGGGCTGGGGCGGCTGTGGGCGTTGGGCCTCTGGCACGAGCCCCGGTGGGATTACCCGGCACATTTTCACATCAGCCCTGTCGAGATTAAGTAATAAAGTGACAAGATTTAAGCCGTTTGAAAGGAAAGCTGTAAAAATGGCGCTGTTTTGTGACTGCTGTGCTGCTGTCGGGAGTGCCTGAGTGCTGGTGGAGCAGGGTGGCAGTGCTCGCTGCTGGCAGACACCGTGCAGAGCCGTGGGGCGGTGCCTGCAGCTCTCTGGTCAGCCTACAAACGTGTTCCCTCTCTTGCAGCTGTCGCCGATGCCATTAGAACCAGCCTTGGACCAAAAGGAATGGATAAAATGGTAATTCCCACATTTACATTTTGAGAGCATTGAGATCACTGAGCAGGCTGTAACATCCCACCTCAGTCACATGGGCACGTTCCTTTGTCTTAAGCTGCTTTTCCAAGCTTGAGAAATACCCTGTTTTTTATTTCCATGGCCAACTGCTGTTTAGTTGTAGGAAAGTACGAATTAAATACTTCTAGCTTTCTCAATAATGTTATTTCTCAAGCTATTTTATACTGAACATAAAATTAAAGATCTGTATCTGTACTAATTGTTGTTTCTCCTCTTCCTCCTCAGATTCAGGATGCTAAAGGAGATGTGACAATCACTAATGATGGTGCTACTATCCTGAAACAGATGCAGGTGTTGCACCCTGCAGCCAAAATGGTAAGCACTGTTCCTTTGCTCAGACAGGAATACACGTGAGAGGTTCATTTCTGGGGCAAAAGAACATGGCAGTGTTTCATGTGGATCAGAGGAGCATTAATGATTAGTGGTGGAGCAGGAGACTTAGCACAGAGCGTTTCAGCACTATGGATTTTGATTTGAAGATACACTCAAAATTCCAGGGCTTTATTTCTTATTTTGTATTCATTATAAATAATCTGTTCTGGGAATGTCTGAAGATGTGAAGGAAGCTAGTATACATCTTCTCTCACCTGAGAAAAAAGTTGGTGATGTCCCAGACCACTAGAACAGAAGAGACTCTAAGAAAATTACTCACATTATGGTCTGGTGGTCCCAGGAGACAGCAGCCTGGTCTTGTGAGAAGTGAAACCTCTTAGATTTGGTTGTAGCTGCAGGTAGAAACGGGCTACCCATGACCCTTCTAAAGGGAGGGGGAAAGATTGATCTTTTAGGTAGGCAAGATCACTTTTTGCTTGGGAGAAAAGCTTCTTGTCTTCTGTGCCTTTTATTTTGCTGGGGTTTTTTGTTATTGCTTCAGCCAAACACATAAAAGCCTGAGAAGTTGCAACTTAGAAAAGATAATGATTAATTCTGATACTGTTGGCAGCTTTGGTAGTGCTGCATTCTTGAGTATCTCATTCTTGGTGATAGTTAAGAGTTTTCAGTTAATTAGCATTGTATTTAAACTTCTGTCATTCATCATTTAGTTGGTAGAGCTGTCGAAAGCACAAGATATTGAAGCTGGGGATGGCACTACGTCTGTTGTTGTCATTGCTGGAGCTCTTCTGGATGCCTGTTCCAGACTTCTTCAGAAAGGTAAGCCTGTCTGTTTGACATGAAAGCCTTAACTACAGAGCTAGTCAGAAGATGCCTGTCTCATGTTTGTCAGTAAGCTGCCTGCTTTGAGAAGACAAAGAATATCACATACTCCAGAGAAACCTGCAAACTTCTGGACACAATTGTGGAAAACCATCCGTTGAAAATCTGACGTAAAATCAGTCACGCTCTTCACAGGTTTTACCTGAAGAGCTGCAGCTTTAAGAATGCCACAGGAAAACAATACTTGGAGAAACGTTTCTGGCACGTCAGATATTGCAGGGAAGCATGCTGTACTTGTCTGTGAGAACAAATTATTAGGCAACATCATAGCTTCCCCCCCCTTCAGCTTTAACAGTAGAAAGTAACAAGGAGAAGTCATCTACATGAAGAACACATTTTGCTAAAATGGTTTTTATTTACTGTGACATGAACGTCTCTAATCTCAAATTGCAAAGAGAGGCTGGGGGAAAAAAAAGGAAAAAGACCATTGGTTTGAGACCTCACCTGGAGTATTGTGTCCAGTTCTGGGGCCTCCATCACAAGAAGGATGTGGAGCTGTTGGAGCGGGTCCAGAGGAGGCCACGAGGACGATCAGAGGGCTGGAGCACCTCCCCTATGAGGACAGGCTGAGAGAGTTGGGACTCTTCAGCCTGGAGAAGAGAAGGCTGCGGGGGGACCTGATAGCAGCCTTCCAGGACCTGAAGGGGCCTACAGGAAAGCTGGGGAGGGGCTTTTTACAAGGACAGGTAGTGACAGGACAAGGGGTAATGGCTACAAACTGAAAGAGGGTAGATTTAGACTAGATAGAAGGAGGAAATTCTTCCCTGTGAGGGTGGTGAGACACTGGAACAGGTTGCCCAGAGAAGCTGTGGATGCCCCCTCCCTGGAAGTATTCAAGGCCAGGCTGGATGGGGCTTTGGGCAGCCTGGTCTGGTGGGAGGTGTCCTTGCCCATGGCAGGGGGGTTGGAACAAGATGATCTCTAAGGTCCCTTCCAACCTGAACCATTCTGTGATTCTATGATAGCATGACCTAACAACCTTCTGTGTTATTCACAGGAATTCACCCCACCATCATTTCAGAGTCATTCCAGAAAGCTTTGGATAAAGGTATTGAAGTGTTGACCAACATGGCGCAGCCAGTTGAACTGAGTGACAGAGAAACCTTGCTAAATAGTGCAACTACTTCACTGAATTCAAAGGTATGGCTGATACGTGAACTTGGTGCCTCCAGACAAGCTGAGCCTTTCAGCTTTTCCCAGTTTGTGCTGCTGTTGGCTTATTAAGAATCCTGTGCACCTCACAGATCTAGTTGGTTTTGAGACAATGGCTGCCTTATGTTAGACTGACTTTTTATAAATTTGCAGTTGAATTGATGCACCTAAGATGAACTTGTCTGAAATAATTCCTAATCTCAAATCTGCTAAAATACATATGCAAGCTTAAACTATGAACAGTAACAGAAAAAACAGGATACTGAGAGCTTTTGCCAACTTTTCATGTAGGCAGCTCTTAATCATAAAGCAGAAATTCCTAAAAAATAGCAAAAAAATCCTGAAGATTAATTGCTTGCAGGAACTTGATTCCTGGAATGGCTGGATTTCAGAGCTCCTTATTTTCCCTAGAGGGCTAATAGTTCTGAAAAGAATTTAAAATTGTTCTCTTCCCTGTGATATTCCTTTGCACTTTACAGTCTTTTCTTTACAAGTGTGCTAGTTTTCATTCTGGCAGAATAACCTGGGAAGCTCTCAAAGGGATTTTTTTTTTTTTTTAAAAAAGTTTAAGAAATAAGTTTGTCTTCCAAGTGCCTAAGCGTATTTTTTCCCCACAACAGTAGCTGTTCTTTCCTCTAAATGGGGGCACCATTAAGAAGATACCACATCAAAGTCCTGGCTACAGAGAGGATAAATTGTTTCAAAACTAAAAAGTCAAACTAAAATACAGTGATAGTCCTTAGAAATTCATAGCCACTGTTGATCAGTGTTAAATATCACACGACTGATCTTTCTCCCCCCCTCTTTTAAATCCTTTAGGTTGTTTGTCAGTATTCTAGCTTACTTTCTCCCATGAGCGTGGATGCAGTGATGAAGGTGATTGACCCATCTACAGCTAGCAGCGTGGACCTCAGAGATATTAAAATTGTTAAGAAGTTGGGGTAAGAAACAGTTTGTAGTTGGAGGCTTCCATCTTTGTGACATTTACTTCCCAGAGTGCTACAGTCATGGATTGTTTTTGTTTCCAGAGGAACAATTGATGATTGTGAGCTGGTTGAAGGTCTAGTCCTGACTCAGAAGGTGGCAAATACAGGTGTAACTAGAGTGGAAAAAGCCAAAATCGGCTTAATCCAGTTCTGCCTCTCTGCTCCGAAGACAGATGTAAGTTAAACTATTAACTACAGTGAAAACTTTGGCTGTAGTTCTCGGAAAATGCAAATGTAAGGAGAAAATTTTTTTTTTTTTTTTTAAAGATATGGTGATGGCAGCTCTATTTCATAGCTATAATGAAGGTCTGCTAGGTAATGCATATTATTTGTAACTCTTAAATATAAAGAGCTTAGAGTTGCCATAAAAAAGGTAGTTCAAGAGTCCAATATCTTTCATTTAAACAATTTCTAATAAGACATTTTACTGTAATCTGTTTGTGCCTACTTAGAATTCCCAGGCTGCTCATTTGAAGAATGTATAACATCTTGATGCTTGTAAAATCAGCAGTTGTTCATGGTAGGTGTTTTTCTTTTTTAATAGATGGACAACCAAATTGTTGTTTCTGACTATGCTCAAATGGACAGAGTACTGCGAGAAGAGAGAGCTTACATTCTGAACTTAGTTAAGCAGATCAAGAAGGCTGGATGCAATGTGCTGCTGATTCAGAAATCCATTCTGCGGTATGTCAGTACAGATTTACTAGTTTACCATGTTTGTTTGGGGAACAGTTGGAATTTTTTGCAGTCCTGGGAAACGGAAGCCAAATCATGAAGTGATTAAGGTTGGAAAAGACCACTAAGATCATCTAGTCCCACCGTCAGCCCATCACCACCGTGCCCACTAAACCACGTCCCTCGGTGCCACATCTACCATTTTCTTGAACAACTCCACTACTTCCAGTGCAGTACCACTCTGAGAGGAGGTTTTCCCTAATATCCAAGCTTAACTTCTTCTGGTGCAACTTAAGGCCATTCCCTCTTGTCCTATCAGTAGTTACCTGAGAGAAGAGACCGACACCCACCTCACTACAACCTACTCTTCTCCAGACTAAATAATCCCAGTTGCACTGGCCAGAGTGACAGACAACTCTAGTGCTGTCACTAATGTATTTTGAATAAGTCTGGACTGACTACTTTCCTCTTGTTTTCAGGGATGCTCTTAGTGACCTAGCTCTGCATTTTCTGAACAAAATGAAGATCATGGTGGTTAAAGACATAGAAAGAGAAGACATTGAGTTTATATGTAAGGTAAAGTTTACAATGTAACTGCATTTTACTGATGTTATGCAGCATGCCTGCAGACTGCAGTTCACATCTGGATTCTTTTTTACTATTATTTTTTCAGACAATTGGAACTAAGCCTGTTGCTCACATTGACCAATTTACTCCTGACATGCTGGGGTCTGCTGAGCTGGCAGAAGAAGTCAACTTGAACGGTTCTGGGAAGCTAATAAAGGTCAGTGAGGGACAAAACATGAATTCCTTCTTAACACTTGAGTTTCTTTTAATAACAGCTACTAACTTAAATTTAATAACTTCAGTACTAAGAATCCTTGAAGTACCTACTTTAAGGCTTGGGAAGCGTGATGGTTTTGTTCAGCAGACCTTAGGACTATTACAGAAGTTGCAAATACCAGCTGAGGGCTTTTTTTTTTTTTTGGTCTAGAACTATACTTATGTTGTTTGGCTTTATTTTAGATTACAGGCTGTACAAACCCTGGAAAAACAGTAACCATAGTGGTACGTGGATCCAACAAACTTGTGCTAGAAGAAGCTGAGCGTTCAATTCACGATGCCCTGTGTGTCATTAGATGCTTAGTTAAGAAAAGGTAACGTCTCCATTTGGCCAGAATAATTTTGTATATAAATGTGGAAAGTCGATTATTTGGGTAAAATGAGGTTTAATTTTCATTTCTGTCCTCAGAGCTCTAATTGCAGGAGGGGGAGCACCAGAGATAGAGCTGGCACTGCGCCTCAATGAGTACGCTCGCACGCTGAGGGGCATGGACTCGTACTGCGTCCGCGCTTATGGGGACGCGCTGGAGGTCATCCCATCTACACTGGCTGAAAATGCAGGCCTCAATCCGATCTCAACAGTAACAGAGCTGAGAAACAGACACGCTCAGGGGGAGAAAACAGCTGGCATTAATGTCAGAAAGGTAATTAGGAATTGTATATGGAATTCCATTACTTAAGAAACCCAACTTGGGTATTAAAAGGAAAGTACTTAACGTTAAGCTCAAAAAGAGGAAAGGCACAGCATTTAGTAGTTTCACATCTGTTCAAAAATATCACTGCAGCTCAAGTCTCTCACAGTGAGCTTCAAGAAAATGGCTCTGGTTAGAAGGGTCTCTTGGTATTATCTGCAGGGGAGGGTGCTCACACGTTTGTGTATTATCACCACATTTAAGCTGACACAGCTATATCTCCTTTTTCTCTTGGCTAATTTTGAGTGGATGTGTCAAATATTCAGCAGCAGACCAGTGCAGTAATATTCCTGTCAGGAACTGAAGACTACAAACCATTTGGTAGTCTAATTTAGCATGTCACTTCCAGGATTCTGTTGAAGTGTAGGCTCACTTGCACAAAGTGAAAGCGACTTTTTCTTATAGGGTGGCATTTCCAACATCCTGGAGGAGCTGGTCGTCCAGCCCCTGCTGGTGTCGGTGAGCGCGCTGACTCTCGCAACAGAAACGGTGCGCAGTATTCTTAAGATTGATGACGTGGTGAGTAGTGTTTGCATCACATTCTGCTTCATCTTCGTAAATACCAGAATAGCTCGTGTTACCTAGTTGGTGTTATGAAATAAGTCATTCTAAGTAGTTTATAGAATGGTTTAGGTTGGAAGGGACCCTAGGGATCATCTTGTTCCAACCCCCCTACTGTGGGCAAGGATACCTCCCACTGCACAACTCTCAATTTAATGCTAGTTAAACCCAATAACAGCCCTTAGGAGAAAATGAAAGTGGTGTTAGCAGAAGCTTAAAGCAAGATCTTACAGTGAATAAATAAACATCTTCAAGCAGAAAAGTAGTTGGTTATGCGCTGTGTGGACTTACACGTGTTCTGGTGCCCTTTTTGCAGGTGAACACTCGGTGAGCTGAATACAGGAAGCTGGGACTGTGCTCTAGAGCTCCTCTGGTGTAGTTTGAGATGTGGTTTCCTCACCAAAAGCGCCTGTGTGAATTGTCTTAAAAGTCCACAAAGGCTTGTGTACTTTTCTCACGTTAATTTAATAAAGTTCCTGATTTCAAAAAGGGAATACCGTTCACCAGTGAACAGGTCCTCATCTACTAGAGTCTTTGCTTTGTAGTTTGGCCAGAAATTTGGTCAACTTGTGTCTTTTTAGCATTTCAGTTACAGATTAGGCAAGGTAATTGGGCCATTCACGTTCCCTGCAAATGACACCTAAAATAACACAGTTCAGTTGCAGTCACGCTTCTGCCTGGTGCTCCCTGGCTGTTAACTCTGGTCGAGGCTCTCCATGCTCCCAACACACTCCCCATTCTCAGCAAGGCTCAGCCACGTGCTGCGGTCTTTTCATGCATTTCTTTCCATTACAGACTTCTTGTGATTGCATTGCCCTAACTCAGCCCAGCACTCCCTGCTGCCTCCTCGCGGTGGTGAGGACTGTCCCTGACCCCAGCTCACCTATATACAGCAATCCCTGCTTTATCCGAGCTACAAGCTTATTTTAGAGGAGGGGAATCACACCCGTGCCCCTAACGAAGCCCCAGGCCCCGCCTCGCTCCGCCCCAGGTGGGGCGGCCTCGGGCAGGCCCGGCCCCGCGGCTCCCGGCGCCATGGAGGCCCCGCACCGCGCGGCGCGGATGGCGGCCGCGTGCCTGCGCACCCCCCTGGACCCGCGCACCCGCGCTCCCGCCGCGCTCTACGAGCGGGGGCCGCCGCCCGCCGCCCAGGTACGGCCCGGGGGGAGCGGAGCGCACGGCGC
>WBMW01003103.1:147307-238414 GCA_013396635.1 Penelope pileata
GAATGGCTTTGGGAAGCGGCGGTGCCGGAGAGGGGGAAAGCCTGGGGCGGGCGGGGGGCCGAGAACAGCGCTGTGGAGCTGTGTTTTATCTTCAAGCGGAGGAGCCAGTGCTGTGATCTTAAAGCAGCGCTGAAAATAGCACGAGGAAGCCCTTGTAATGCAGACTGACCCGGTTTAACCGCACGGCACTGACTGGGAGCTTTAACACTGTTACCTCCTCCCGGCTGCAAGCTGCCAACGCTGCAGAGGGTGCAAGCGCCCTCTGGCATCGCAGAGTTACAGAAGCAGCGACAGAAACGCTTGAAAGCAACAGAACGCAGCTGATAGCTTACTCGTTGAGTTCTTATAGCAAGGGAAGGCAGTGAAGAGCAGCTGCCTCTGCCTTTCTTTGAGAGCTGTGTACTAAGCATGGATAAAGTGCGCTAGGGTGCAACCAAGAAAGCGAGATCGCTTCAGGTAGATTTCTAGCAGTCCCAGGTAAAGTATTACATAGTTTAATGGTTGTAAACAAAAGTTCCAGACTTACTTGATGGTGATCTCCCACCAAGAAGAAGAGCAGCCAGATCCCACAAGAGAGATGCTTTCCCCTTGGTGGCTGGCTCTTAAATGAGCCCAGGGCAGTCCCACCCTGGGTCCACCCCTCCCAGTCACGTGCAGGGGGGCACAGGTGCTCCCTAGGCAGCCACCGCCCTTCACCAGGTGCTCAGCCACTGATTCAGGCCCTGACCTCCTGTTTCCCTTACATACACTCATGCTAAATCCCTTTGATCTCCCCATGCCAATCTGTTGGTTACAGGGACAGACTTGGGTATTCTCAATCCATGTTATTGCACAGTAAGATGATCCCATGTGACCCATCCCAAGCTGTACGTGGGTCACTCACTCTGTCTGGCGGTAGCGTTTCCTCCATCAGAACGTGCACATGAAGCAGTGCTGAACACCTTGATCCCCTTTCTTTTAAGGGTCAGAATGTTTGACAAGGAAATCTCTTCCAGGACGGCTCTGGGTTGGAGCCCAGCCCTGGCGGAGAGCAGAGCCTCTCCCCACATGCAGCCCGTGACAAGGGGACGGACTCTTCCAAGCTGTGTGCTTCAAACCAAGAGTATTACTTGAAGCTAGAAGAGCTGAAGAAGGCCCACTTGCAGACCATGGCAAAGCTAGAAAGCATGTATCGGAGTAAGCTGTATTTGAAAGGAGGACAGCACTTGGACAGGAAAAATGCTGCTCCTAACATGTGCTGTAGGTGAGTGCTGTGGTACCTTCTGTCTGGGGAATCTGCAGACACCAGGAAATGCAGCAGGTGTTTGTGGCTGGGAGCTGCTACTCTCCCCATCTCCTATGAACAGACAGTTACAGAAAAGTTAATTAAAAAAGGTAATAAGTCAATGATTATTCACCTTGCTAACGGACTGTGAGATGAACAGGCATGAGCACGGCAGAAACTGGGCAACGTGTTCAGTAAAGCACGGTGCTTTCCCTGTTCATGATCTGGATTTCCTTTGTAACCATGATCTGTGTCAGTACCCACTGGTACACGTTCCCCTTCCCTCTCCTCTTCCCCTCCAGCACTGTTCATTTTTTTCCCTAATGATGATGTTGAAAACGGAAAATTACTGCCTTTGCATCAATGCTGGACTGAACTCAAACCAACATTTTATTTTTTTTCCCCTCCCCTTTTTAAAGGCCAACTTGGGAGAAGAGCTCCTATCAGCCTCTACATTTGCACAAATCCTTCTCTGACTCCGACTTGAGCGATCCCTTGGGCTCGGGCGAATCTGGTGGGTCTGACCAAGAGCTGCTGTTTGAAGAAAATAGCAGTGAAACTTGGTCCTCATCATTTGCTAAGCAACGGATTGAGAGGATGTGGGATGGGTTCTCAGTGGAGGACTATGTCCCCCGCAGGAAGCACAGCCTGCCCAGCGCAGGAGGGCAGAAAAAAACGATGCAGAAGCAGAAGGCATGGTCACCAAGAGTCACCGTGCCCAAGCCCTTCCAGATGACTATTAGAGAAGCTAGAAGGAAAGAACAGAACGTCAAATCAAAGTCGCAGATTGAACTGGAAAATAACCTGCTGAAGAAGCAGCTGGAGGAAGAAGCTGAGTGTCAGAAAAAGTTCCGAGCCAACCCAGTGCCTGCTGCCATCTTCCTGCCGCTCTACCATGAAATTGTACAAAGAAATGAAGAGCGGAGGAAGTCTGTGAAGGAGAGAAGCAGACTCAAGCTCTTGGCTTCTCAGAAGCCATTTAAGTTCATTGAAAGAGAGAAGCAAAGGAATGAAGTTAGGAAAATACAATTAAGAGACCTTTCCACACCTGCAAAGCAAACCAAGCAATTCAAAGCAAGACCAGTTCCTAAATGCGTGTACAGCCCGGCTGTGAGCGACAAGCTACAAGAGGAAGAGCTCTACAGAGAAATTCGGATTAGAATGAGAGCTGAGGAGCTGCTGCAAAATGCGTCTCTACCCACCAGCAGGCTGGCTTCTAAGGATACCACCAGGAAGAAGAAACACAGATGTGTTGAACCAAAGGAAGCGGAGCACAAACCCAAGATCAAAGCCAGCGTCCCAGATTTTGACCGGCTACACCAGAAGTTTCAGAAGCGGCTCCTGCAGCAGAAACAGGTGAAACACCTGACGGTCTGCGAGCCGTTCGACCTTCGCACTCCACACATCCCCTCAAACAAGGGCAAGATTTTGAGAGACATTCAAGAGGATGAAGAAAGGCTGAAAGAAACACGCTGGCCGTATGCCTCTCCAAGGCGCAAACCCAAAACGAGACACTCAAGTGCCAATTCACCTCTCTTGGGATCCGGAGAATCCAAGTCACCCAAAGTCACACAGTCCACACAGCGAAGGCTACAAGCCGTGAGGTGACCGCTGCAGGGATGCTCTGCCTTGTAGGAATAGAGTAGACTGCTACAGGTGTAGTTAGTTCTCCCACACAGTGAATGTGGGGCTTAAATACATTTAAGTTCTATTATAATTAAGCCCTTGGACTAATGCATTAAGTGCAAGACTGAACTAGTCTTTGATTTTTCTAGAAGCAGTAATGCATATTTCTGAACATGTCCGTAGGAGAGTGACAAATGCCTGTAGTTTCCCAGGATATGCCCAGATCCCCTACAATGACCCGTACTGTGCACCCTTTTATGCCAGCCCTGGTTTTGCCCCTTTTTATTTTTTGAATTTCCTTTGCCAAAAGTTCCTTTGAAGTCTTGCTCTTGATTCCACATGAATTCAGTCATAGTTTATTTTCCCACCCAGGAATTCACGTGAGGAAAAGAAAAGGCTGGAAGAACAGCAAAAAAGGAACAGAACAAAGCAGAAACAGAGAACAAAAAAACTGCAGAAAATTGTAACAACTCGGGCTGAGGCCATTGACCCCCATCAGAGCCTAGCTCAGGTGTCAAAATCCAAATTAAAAGCATTCAGGTATTTTGCTGCATTCCCCAAAATCCCGACCCTCTCAGTCTACATTGTATGTGAAGCATACAATGTAAAAATGAGACTAAGTTTACTTAATTACACATTTGCTAAGTTACACACTGTACAAGGAGCTAGTTAAAAACCAAGGCAGCCAAATTTAGTATCTCAGCTGGGAAACTGTTGCACATCCCATCTACTGACAGCAGTTATGTAGCTTAGCACGGGTGTGGACATGGCCTCCTACCACCCCCTCCAAGGACAGCTGAAGGCAAAGCTCACATAGGAAGAAGCGACGGCATAGGAGAAGCAGGGTCCTGGGCAGCGAAGATGCAGAGCAAAGCAGACAGTCCTAATTATTTTGTCAGTCCGAGCTCAAGCACAATTGCTTTTGGAACAGAACCAGTGGGTACTGCTAACAGCAGGAGCTTTGTAACACATTGTTCTTGGGCAGATGATGACAACAGCACAGTGAAGAATTAAGACAGACAGCAGGTGCATGTGCAGATTTGATTTAAGTCCATTCAACAGCAAACTTCACATTGCAGTATTTAGCCTGATCAGATTTTAGGAGTGTAGTAAAACACTCGGGATTCATTCTTCTCTGCATGCAGCATTGTTCTATTGCAAAGCAAGACTCCTTCCCTAGCACTGATGCCTCGAGGTTAAGGGATCCAGATCAACTCTATCATCACACACAGGGTTACAGCTCGTGCTGTGTGTGTATATATAAAAATATAAATTAAGAAACCAAACTCAGGCAGTCCCTAGGAACCTCACTGGCCAGGACTTCTCCCTGCTTATCCAAGGTGGCTCCTTCAGAGGCAGTTCTGTTCAGTGTTCTGAGCAAGCAGGTGCTGTGAAAATGAGACAGTAAAAATACATAAAAGATACATGGTTGAATGAGGTTTGTAGGACAATATCTAGCTGGTCATGAGCAATTCAGCTTTTGGCTGCTGTAAGAGATTACTTCTTGTATTATAGACAAATAACACGTTTTATTGTGTTTCCTTTAGGAATTACGAGAAGCAGAGAATGCAGGAATATTTGCAGGAGTTGCAAGAAATGGAAGAAAGAGTAAACCAAAGGCCATTGCTTTTGGAGAGAGTCACTCAGGTTGTCTTGCTTGTCTGCTCCTTCTTAATCTCACCTTCAGTTAATGCCTCAGACACTTTTAGGCAGTCAAACGGTGTTATAAGTTACTAGCCTAAAAATATTTTTCAAATATTTGTCCATTTTAATCCCTACTGCTCCATCTCTGTGTCAATTCCCTTGTTGTGGCTCAGCGTTCACGGCTTGGTTGCACAGGGAACTGAGATGGCTGTTCTAAAGATGTCATCTGTCCAATTATAACATACACGGCTCTGAATCAAACAGATTTACAGCAGAAGTATGAGAGGTTTAAGTTGGGAAAAGTGCTAGGAGAACTCAAACATTCCTGACATCTACTGCAAAGCAGAGATGCAGCATTTTCCTCTCTCCATTTCAGCACAGCCACGTGCTGCCTGACTGCTTCCTGAACACAGAGAGAGGCAGCAGGACGTGGGTGGCCTGTTCCCTCTGTTTTCTCATCAGAAAATAGAGGAAAACCTGATATAAATTTTTCAAGTAGTTTTGCCATTTGTAGCTGCAGTGAATAATTTAACTTGTTGGATGCAAATAATGACGAGTATTAATACAAGTGAACAGAAGGATCCAAAGACAGACATTTAGATAATACTTTACCATTGTGCTTTTCCTACAGAAAAATGCCAGAATAGCTGCAGAAAAACATTATTCTAACAGACTGAGAGCTCTGGGGCTCTGTCCAGAGTTTGTTTCAAAGAAAGGACAAACAGCCAAATTGCCAGAATGCGCCAGCGCTGAAGATTTTGAGCTTGATGCCAAAGAAAGGTAGAGATCACTGAAGGTCTCCATTTTTGCCACTGCACACCTGCTAATTAGAAAGTCATTTTTAATGTTGAGAAAATCATTTGCAGTATTTTCCAGGTAAATATGTTAGTGTATGTAGTTAGCACTGCTGTAGTGTTTTCCCTGAGTTAAGTATTATTTCATAAATCAGGAGAGCACTGGGTATGTCATACACAACAAAGAAAAATGAAGAATAAGAAACATTTTTGATTTTTTCCTTTAACCAAAATTCTGGAGGGTTGCTGAAAAGTCAATTCATTCTGCATTACCTTTACTCATTTTTTTTTAAATAAGCTTTGCAAAATACTTCTCAATATTTATATTATGACATGAAAGAAAATGGGGAAAAAAAGAATTAGGGAAGCAATACTATTATTTTCCAGCATAAAAGCAGACTCTAGCGTTCCCATTTCCTTCACCAGTTCTACCCCAGCCAAATCTACCAGGGTTGATCCTAGACTGCCTAAAGGTACAAATCCTTTAAAACCTCTTCGAAAGCATTTTATCTGAGAATGAAAGTCACATACAAATTGTCTTTTCAGAGTCGTCAAGAATAAAGTGAAAGAAAGGGAATTATTTGAGGAAGCAGCCAGCATCAGTCAGTCTGAGCAGTCCTGTGAGGAGGAGGAGGAGAAGAGAAAAGGTGTCGGAGCCCCCACCTGGGATGTGGAATCCAGCGAGGGAGAGGATGAGGAGGAGGCACGAGGCAGCCCTCATGCTCAGCAACCTCACCACACAGGGGAGACTGGGTCCAGCCCTGCTTCTGGCCAGAGCTGTGAAGAAGAGGAGAAAGAGGAAAAGGAGGAGGAGGAAGCAAAGGCAGGCCTTCCACCTGGCCATTCCCTGGAGGAGGGGAAAGAGGATGGGTCAAGACCTAGCTCTCCATCTGACTGCTCCCGTGAGCAGCAAGAAGAGGGTCGGTCTGACCCCGAAGCTGAGGATGCCTTCGGATATGAGGATGAGGAATATGAAAGTGATGATTCAGAAGAGAGACCCAGTGATGATGAGGCTGACTGAAGGGAAGGCAGACGGGGCAGTCTGGTGCTCAGGAACCTATTTCATTGCTGGCAGTGAAATAGACACTAAAAACTTGTCCTTTTGCTACTAATTTAAAAATTTGTGAATTTAAAGCTCTTAGCTTAACAGTCTTAAGCTTAACAGCACAGAAACTGTTGATTTTCCAGTAAGAAAGATTAAGTTATTCGTTTCCACCAAGAAAAGATTTCAGTTACTTGTGTATTCCTCTTATTTATTTTAGACTTCTGTGACACTAGCGCATGTCTTTTCCTGAAAGGATCATCAACCAGCATTGAAAAAAAGATGTCTTGCACGCTGTGTTGTTAAGTGCTGAGGTCCTGCCAATGCCAATGCCTCCCACTCTCAAACACCAGGGTCCTTTGGGCTCTGTTCCTGCAATATCTTCTAGGACAGCAATGAACTGGGCAGGGTTTGTTGTGCAAGACCTCTAGCCGTTCTTAGCAGAGCAGCTGCAAGGAAGACAACTGCAGTCAGACAAAACGGCCAAACGAATCTGTTCAGTTCCTCCCTCGTGTTCCATGGAGTCTGTTCTCTCCCCACCTCAGTGAGCCAGGTTGGCTCTGTGATGGGCAGAAAAGAAGAGGGGACTGCTTTTGGAGGAAAGAGGCTGTTAGGGAGATCAACGTGGATGTTTTGTGTAGCTAACGTAGGAACAATATTTCTGTTACTGAAGGCCTGCCACATAGAGAACAAAACGCACCAGAATACACTGAGAGGAGTCATTTAAATTTTCCGAGCTTTTTATCACTTACAGACAAGAGAGGTAGAAGAGTATATTGAGGAAAAATGTTATGCTGCTATCTTGTATTACTACCTAACCAAGATAGAAAATTGTGTTCACCTCCATTTTGTTTTGAAAAGCTCTTTTGTGATCATGTGAACTAATTCATTAACACAAGAACAACTGCTGACATTTGATACAGTAAACAGGTACTGGAAAGAAAACCCAGAACCAGAAAGCCACCGTTCTGCTTCAGATAAAAATGCAACCCAGCAACTATAGTTGTATGGAAGTATGGGAAGGAAGTGCTTTAGTACCTTTCTCCACACACTTGCTGCTCAGGACTTCAGCTTCTACACAACAAGGAATGAAAGTATGTTTGGGTGTTATGCCCCCATGGATATCACCAGTAGCTTCTCCTACTCTTACTTTCCTGCTAACCTGTCACATACAATGTTAGGAGAGAACATAAAACGTTTACATAACAAACCACAAATAAGGATTTCACACAAGCTTTCCCTGCTTAGCAGAGAGCAGAGTATAATGCAGCATTGCACAGGCTCTCAAAACATTCATTGAATAGTAAATATTTTGTTAAAATGACCAAGTTTGCAGAAGTATCTGCAGTGACTAAGGATACAGGTTTGGTGTTTTTTGGTTTGCTGGTAGTGGCGTTTGTTTTACTCACATTTCCTTCCATGCTCTATGCAAGAGCACTATGTTGGTTGTTTATTCCTCCTGACTTTGAGGAAATGTATACCAGTGTTTAGATTTTTAATTTATTTTTTTATGTGTGGCATAACTAATATGAATTTGAAACTTTTTCTACTTTACAAAGGCTCACCATGGCACTAGAGAACACCCAAGTTCCAAAAACCAAAAACACAGGAATTTGTCTTTGTTTTTTGCTTACAGCTCGCTACAAGCAAGAAAAAACATGAAACAGTCACTGAGTTTCTAAGCCATACAATATAGCATCATAAATACTTCTCAGGGGAGGCAAGCTCCACCTATGTTTGAGCAGAGAGAAAGTGATGGCTCTTAGCCAAAGTTGTGGGGATGTGCTGCTTGGCTCCCTGCTCAAACACACTTTTGAATGAACAGATTATGCAGTCTTTCTGTGCTTCTCCAATCAACTGTTATCAGTGAGTTGACCTTGAAACCACTAAAGACAGCTGTGCAGTAAGCATCCTGGCCACGGCACATGGCTAGTGAAGAGCACAGGGGTAAGGCAGGCCCAGAGAATACACTTCATACAAGGTACCACAACCTCTGAAAGAAGTCAAAGATGTAACTATTTGCAGTCTTGCAAATAGTTCCTGTCTCAGTTTGCAAACTCCTTTAATACCCACCAGAGAGCAGCTTTGCAGCCTGCAGCAACCTGACTTCCAAGCTTCCAAAGGGCAGACGGATGAGTTGCATTACTAGGTGTTGCTTTGGCTCTGTGTCACTCACGTAGCTACACACAGTACTATGTCTCAGCAAATGCAAGATACAAACACCAACAGGCACTCAGCTAGCATCATTTGTTTAATAAAGTCTTTTCTGTTTTTAAAAAAGTTTACAAGACAGATGTGTTTCACATGATAAACAACTAGTGTGTCATCTTTCCTTTTAATAACTTAATCCATGCAGAAAGACGAGACTGCCTAACTTGGTGTTACACAGCAGTTGAACAATATACCAAAATATACACAGACCTACACGCTGCCATGGAAACAGGTAGCACATGACATCAGAGAGTGAGAATCAAAGTACAAGCTTGCTTGAATAATTTTCAGAATTCAAGTGTAAGGAAAAACCCTGATTTATTTTTGAAATGGAGCTTATGTACTGACAGTGAAAGTTCTGCTACAATCTGCCTACAGCCTTCCTTTATTCAGCAGTCGTGTGAAAACATATACACAAAAATGTTACAAGTCCTTTTTACTACTGATACTACACATTAACAACTGAATCTGATAGCATTGCTTTGGTTGTTTCAATACAGAATGATATAGGTTTCTATTGTCTTAGTTCTGTTTTTCCATTTTCCATTCTTATCCAAAGTCCTCAAGAGTAGTGCTGAGGTGAACGTCTGTTAGGTCTCTCTTCAAGAATCCAGTGTAGCTTTTGTATGAGAAACTGTGGAAGACAAATAAACAGAAACATTACTGGACATGGAGCAAAAAAGCACAGGATTCCTTCAACTCACATAGAGAAAAGTATCTTGAGTTATAGTCACAGCACAGAATTTCATGTTAGGTTATAACATTTTAGGAATGTTCAGCAATCTAGATTTTCAAATGCTATTGGAAAGGTCATGCTGATTAAAGCATACTAGAAGGCATGCAATTTCCTGCCCTCTAAAATGTTCTTGTATCAACATACAACCCAGAAGCAGTGGAGGAAAGCTTGTATTCCTGTAGCATAGCAATAAGGCCAACAGTTGTTGAGAAATACTACATTCTTGCTTTATTTCCTAAGAAAATTTCTCCTTTCCAATGTGACTACTCATCTTCAATATCAAAACAGGCACAGTGAACATACAGCCCAAGAGAGCAGAAGTCATGTGATTTCAGCTGTTGTATTAGATGACAATCCAGTTTTGTTTGCAATCTCATGAACAGAACCATTTCACACCACTCTTACAGCTGTTCTCCATGAGGCCAGGGAAAAACGACCGTGAACTTGAAAATTTCTTTGATTCCTTTTCCAGGTCAATCCAAAACAATTTAGCATGCTTCCAGAAATATACTCCATATGCCTCTGTATGCAAATTCATTCAAATTAGAACCATCCAGATAATAATATCAACTTCCATAAAGCAGAAATCACCCCTCCATGTCTGACCACTAGGGAAATTGAAGAGCAGAGAGGAGAGAGGACCCACAGTGACGAGCCTGCTACGTAAAGACAGGGAGAAATCATGTATCTCAGCTCTGAAGAATACAAAGCGGGATTCTAAGTTAAGTCACTGCTGTCCTATACGACCAACACTTTAGAATTCCAGTCAGCCTGAAAACAGGCTGGTCCAGACCTAAGATACACAGCTCCAGCCAAACGCACAGCTGGGAAGAGGTTTTCATCCACTTCTACATTCTGGTATGCCAACTGCAGATCGAAAAAGAGGTAACCCACCAGGAACATGATCGGAATTCCACCTTTCAACACTTCTAATGCAGCTCTCTGCAGACTCCAGGTACTGCTTCAGTAAAGCACCAGTAAAGTTTGAGACTGCCAAGCAGGAGGACACAACTTCACAGGAATGTAGAAAGCCATACCTGAGGCCTGCTCTGGATGAGCTATGGCTCCCTTTCCGAAGATACGTCTCCTTCTGCTCCACTGCTTGCACTGGGGTCGTCTTTGTTACGGGGGGCATTTCTTTCTCTACTTGATTCAGAGGGTACCTTGGTTCTGGTCTTCTCTTTTCTTTGTTGTTGCTTCTCAAGTTTTGTCAGCTACTCACAAAGCAAGGACAGTGAGGAAACACTTTTTGGAATAAACTAATTTCAGAAGACAGTATTCCTAAAAAATCGTAAATGAGCATTTGTAGCAAACTCATAATTCATAATACCCATACATGTATTAGTAAGACAGAAAAGAAAAATCATAATAATTAAAAAAACAAACAAAAGACCCCAAGGCTTAGATTTTCAGATACTTGGAGAAGACAGGGAATTATCGTACACTCATGCACAAGCATGAACACTCCCCACAGCGTAAAAGCACACGCATTCAAATGACTGCTCTCTGCTTTTCAGAGTTCCTTTCCTGCTCACTACAATTTGCCAACAAGAAAAAGAAGAAACCACAAGGACCAAAAGGGGGAGCTGGATTACACCATGCTCCTGTTCCCTTTTGGGTCTTAAGTGACAGTTTTGTAGCTGTCCAGATTGAGCTCAGCCATCCAGCATGCAAGAATACATTTATTTCTACAGAAAAAGAGATACATGATCCGTCACATGGGATACAGAATAACCATTTCAAACCAGCTTGGACAAAACCTTTAGCTTACACTGCCTTGCAACCAACGGTACTGACTCAAGTCAAAGAAAAATGACAAGCTCATTTATATGAGGGAAGAGGGTAATTTGATAAGCTGTATTAATCTGTGCCTTATCATGAACAGAATTTAAAACTTTCTTTTAAACTCTAACAAATTAAAATTTATAAATGAACTTTCATCCACCTAAAACTCAAATAATACTGAAATGAATAAAGATTTGTATGCAAAGTGCTCCACGAGCACTTTCCAATCTGTGCAGGTACCACGATCAGTCAATGAAGCAAAGTTCAGACACAAAGATGAAATATGCACTTCTTTGTACTCACAAAACACAAACTCATCTTTATTATGCAGGCAATAGAACAATTGCACATCTCTTTTTTTTTGTTTTTTGTTTTTGTTTTTTTCTATTTCCTTGCTTATGGAGTGTTTGAGTAATTTAAGAGGACATTATAGAACTACACTCTGCCACAAAAGAGCTGCCTGTGAGCTGAAAAAAACATGACAGCTAATTTTTTGGCATTACAACAAAGAAAACTTCAGGCACACAACTTTGGTTCAATGAAGCCTTAATGCTTTTCAGATAAGTGCAGGGTGTGTTGACACTTATCAACTCATCTTCCATCTTCCAACTTCAATCCATCTCACTTTGAGGCNTTTGTGTCTATTGAGTCACTAGAACGTGTTCAGAGAAGAGCAAGACGTTTCAAACTGTAGATGTTGCTTAGTTCTGAAAGGATTGCTCAAAATATAGAGTAATAGTTTTGAAAAAGGTCAACATTGACATTTGGTTTGACATCTTCTTTGGCAAATTCTAAACTGATGCAATTTAATAGTACACCACAGACGTGAAAACCTGAAAAATGAATAAATACAGTGGAAAGCTAGACTGTGCATGGAGAGAAGGTTTCGCTGCCAAGGAATGCTTGCCATTCCTCAGCTGTAACACTATGATACATCAGTTTAGCAATCAATCTGCTGTAGTACGAACATTCAAACTGCCATAAGGGCATTACAAATAATGCATTTTAATACAATTGTCATTAAACAAATGATAGCACTGAGATAAAACGTTTCTCAGAGGTCTACTGCAAAAATAAAGCTAAAGAAAGGTGGCAGAAGGAGCACAACCTGCTGAGGAGATGGAGACCACGACACTGTGGGGCACCATCTTGTAGTCACAGGCAGCAGGATGCAGATGCTGACACCCATCTAATGTCCCCAGCTTCAGGCTACAACAAATGTTGCTCTTCAAAGGATGTGCCCCCCTGTAACCCAAGGCTGAGCCACGCAAAAGCTGGAGGAATGTGTGCAGTAAATACAGGCAGGAAAATGTGCTAGGTGACACGAAGGGAACATTTCCTTTCCTACTCCACAAAGAGCTGGAGTGACAAAAGCAGAGGGTTAATACTGCCACAAGTATCACAGCTAAAACTCAGCCTTAAGAAGTCTAGCCTATAAACATGACACCTGCAAATACCGGGCCATAACTCTCTTGAGGGCTGACGAACAGCTCCAAGGGGAGCTCAAAGCACTCCACTTCTCTGCCATCCAGATTTCTGGTGACGCTATTTCCGGGGCAAATCAGCAGCAGCTCTGTTCCTCTGAGCGGAGATGTAAGTGCTTACATTTACAAGTACTCCTTAATCCAAACACAGAGCTGCTACTGCCTGGGCTGGGAGCTCTTTGTGCTAAAGCTGCAAGAGTACAGACAGACTGGGAACAGGTGCAGTTCCTCCACCACATAAAACATCACAGAAGGATGCAGAATAGAATTTGAAGATGAAACAAAACCAACTCCAAATCAAGACGCCTTAGATATTTAAGGCCAAAAAAAAAAAAAAAAAAAGCATAACTTGTTAGTTTACATAGTTTTAATTCTAATACTTTATCTTCACAAATGTTTCAGCCATGCATATCATGCCAGCAGGACTGGTCTGCCTGCTGCTAATCACGTGTGGTCTCATTACTGTTCTGAAGAATGGAACAGTTGTAGCGCAACTAATCCTTTGTTCAGCACTGCAGTACAGGTTGCTAATTAGAGACCTTTTGTCATTTAAATAGAAAGACTAAACTGGATCTCAAATATTCAGATTAAAAGTAGGTAAAGCTGTAAAGCCTTGGAAAAGATTGCCCCAGGAAGCACTGGCATCTCCATCCCTGGAGGTTTTTTGACAATATGACAGGCAGTGTTCTGCCAGAAATGCATTTGCTCTGGCCTGCCTGGCTGTTGTGCAGGGTGACAGAACTCACCTCTAACCAACGATAGCATACACATACTGATTTCACTTCCTCCTTGCCCAAACACTGAGGAGGTTGGACCAGGTGACCTCCACAGGTCCCTTCCAACTTCAACCACTCTGTGATTTTGTGAAAAGGGAAACTGTGTATGAGAATTTAAATGATCAGAAATACCAAAATACCAAATAACGTATTACATTAGCACTAGGATAAACTTCCTTCTATTCTATCTGATGACCTTCATTCAACATCTACTTTTGTCTTTAAGACTGAAGCACACACCATTCTTGTTTTCAGCAAAGGCAGCTCGAGATGAAGTATTTGTCAGAATAGCACTGCTTCAGTCAGTTACTGTTATGGATATCTTTAAATTAAGGAAATCATTAACAGGTTTGAGATATGCAAGTGGAGTTTGTCTAAAAGACAATTCATATTTTAGTCTTACCATCTATGCAACGTGAAGCTCAAAGACTTAGTGAGCAAGTGAAGGAAGTGCTCTCAGCCACCAGATTGTTCTGTGTACCCTCTCTGTGAGCTGGGTTGGGTTTTGTTTGTTTTTTTTCCCCCTTGATGGAAGCATTTTTTTTTTCTCAGTTCACAACCTCTTTCAATAGTAGCAATTCATAATTTTAAGGAAAAACCACTGTATAGGAGAAACTGCTTTAGACTGTCCCATGCTCCCTTCCCATTAGGCTCCAAATGCCTTTAGTCCTGTCTTTTAAGGTATGCATGTATTACTATATACATCTACTATGGTACTATACTATCCTGTATGTCAGTATTCCCAAGTACAAGAGAAGTTTGTGCATAACTGCACTTCAACAGCAGCCTGCCCATCAAGACATAAAATCTCAAAATATGGAAAAATTCAAGCTTGCAAGTCTTAAGAGCTGGTACAAGCTTATATCAGCTACATTTTTACCTCCTGTGCCAATATAAACCTCTTGGCAGCCATGAGAAAACATGCTTTATCACCTGTGCTTTAGGAATAATTAAGGAAAAAGTGGTACAAACATACAGAAACATACAGATTACAGCCACTACTGCAGCTATCACTGCACTGCAGTTATCACAGAACCCATCAGCAAGCTCTAAAAGGCAGATTTAAGCATACATGATTGGCTGATAAAACCCAGATGTCTGATTTTTAATTCAGAAGAGTGATGGTTAAATGGTGACTCAAGAACAGATCCCATCAGCAAAGTGATTTTATACTGCTTGTCAGCTGGCCAGGCAGGTTGGTAGCATCACTGTGCATGGGACAAACACAGGCTGAAGAGACTCAGCAGGTTAAGTGCTGTACAAATGGGGTTGACGTGGCCTGACTGAAGCATAGCTGGTAGTAAAAATCCCTTCCCCTTCTCTTTCACCTCGGAAAACTTGGACGCTGCTGTGTTAGAATGAGAATGCGTCACTGCTACATTTGGTTTTCAGCATAGTCTGTGCTGTTCCTCAGCAGAGCGAATGCTCCTCTCCACTCCAGATGCAGAACTTAAATTTGGCTGTTTTCTTGTTTCTCAGAAAGAGACAGCTCTCCAGTTAACTAATTCATCCAATCACACACACACAAAAGACACTAAATGTCACAGGAGACTTCATACACACACATGCAAAAAGGGATCCAGAAATGTTAAATACACAGTTAGTGAGTCATGATTAAACAGCATGTTTAACAATGAACAATAACAAACTGTAAAAAACCATTCTGCACGACACATGCACAACCTTTACCAGGACAGTGTGCACCTATCAAGAGGCCAAAGAACTGAGGAAAACAATGCAATTGTTTGACTTTTCAGAGGCTGCCCAGAAAGCATAAAATCCTCATGCCCAAGGAAAGCTGTAGTGCTTCATAACAGGAATGCTTCCTTGGGACGACGCAACGCTCCCACAAATCTGCACCATACAAAGGCAGGTGTCCACATTCTTGCAGAGGAGGCTCTCTGCCTTGCTTACCTGTTTAGGGTCAACAGCAGCAGCTGGGGACTCCAACTCTATTGTTACAGGACCATCGTTCTGGATGTGGACCTGCATGTAGGCTCCAAACTTGCCATCTGAAAAGGGAAGAGACAGCAGTGCTGGAGGGATAACGTACCAACATCTTTCCCAAACGTGCTACGGGGGGAAAGAAGGGAAGAAATAATAGCCAACTAACAAACTGCAGAAAGCTACAGGAAAAACAGTCCACACACAGTCAGCTCTGGCGATATCCCAGACACAAGCGTGTCCCATACGTCTGACAGAAGTCTGGAATTCACTTACATGTAAAAAGAAAGAAGGCATGTTTGGGCCTGGCCAACACGTATGGGCCATATCCCAACAGAGCTACTGCTCAACTGCTTTTCTAAAGGCTGTGTGCCACAAGCCACCACGACCTAGAGATACAAGCTCCGGCAAAGCCAAACACTACAGCACCGCATAAGAAACTGTTGGCAATAGTCCAACAGCCAAGGAAAAGGTTCCTGGATTGTTATTCACTGAAAAGAGAAGATTAAAAAGCTGCTGTCAAAATACAAAATGCTTAAGAGTATTTCAGAAACAGAGAATTTTCCAATCTCAAGCATAAAGATGTAGATACATTGAGATATATCCAGTTTTATGGACCTCTTGTCAGTGAAAGAAGCAAGCCCATACTTGTTTTTTACTTTACCTAAATATAAAGGTCCAAATTGATTAAATCTTAGTAGAGCAAATCTTATTCCCATGGACTTCTCAGGAAAACAAAAGTTCAAAAAACACATGCTCTGAATTCACTAGACCCGAAATTTTATGCTACAGACCCAAACGGATACACTAACAAACGCTGACTAGAAGAACCTATCAATGTATTGAAAAACTGATACACAATGAGCATTTTATGCATGCATTTCACTGTGTCTCCCTGGAAAGCACTGCATGATAAAGGTGGCTGCCTGGAATAATCATCTTTCATCTACATTCAGTGGAGGGATGACCTCTAAACCTTCCTCCATCTAGTTTTCTGCCTCTTTTTCCCTTGTTCCTCGTAAGGAAAGGAAGATCTCATAATGAAAGAGACCGATTTTAGTGAAAGAGATTCAATTTTTCCACTTCAGTCTGTTAACATCCCCCATTTAAACATACACACACACAGATTCTAGATTCTTGTCTTCTGGACAACTCTACCAATAATTCAAAAATCTGCAAAAAAAAAAAATTGTAAATTTGCAAATGGCCAGAAAGCAAATAAAAAAGATTAAAGGTGGATGGAGAACAAATGCAGAGTGAAGCCAGGCATTTTCTAGTAAAGAGAAAACTGTTGCATACATGGCACACATTTGACAAAAGATAGTCCAAATCAAATGCTGTTTTCAAGGAGCACGTTACACCTCCCACTGTCATCATGATCACTTATCAAACTGTAATAAAAAAAAGTGCCAGACTGAGGTGAACTGTTCATCACACACTGGCGATGCCTTCAAGTCTGACTAAGCACCCCAGCCTCTGAAGAAATGCTTGTTCTGGATTAGTCTAACTCAAAGACATCCAGCCTTCAAGAGAGCCTGACCCCACAGCTCGTTCTCATAGCTACAGCCTCTCTGGGTTACGTGGTCAGTCATGGCTCACATTGAACGACTGATGACAACACAAAAACATTTAAATGTCAAACTGTTGCAGAGGAATGCCAGGAAACGGCTCAGCTAGAGGTAGGCTGCACGGATCACCCTGCCAGGCTGCTCATGAAAATACTGTAACATCCCCTCCCTTACTGCTGTGTAAAGATGGCTCCTGCACAGCACAAACTCACAGAAGAAAGTAATGATCACAGAAAAGCACATACACACAAAGTCCACTGGTCACATGAAGGACCTTACCACCCTTTTCCCTTACCTTTAATAAGCTCTGGTTTGTAGGCTTTTCTTAGTTGCTCTAGGAAGTTGTTGTAAAAGCTCTCTGCCTGCTCTGTGGGCATTGCCATGTGGTAGTCAGGTTTGTTTCCTTTCAGGATGCACTGCAGAGTAAATTGGCTGACACACAACACTTCGTACTGTTTATCCATCACACTTTTGGACCAGTGCTTCCCACTTTCATCTTCAAACACTCGCAAGTTTAAGATCTTTCGAACCCTAGGAGAAGAAAAAGATTTCTGAAGTTTCTAAATTGTCCCATGCAGGATCAACAGGTACAAAGCAATACCCAACAGGTATGGCATATAAAAGGGATAAAAGGGATGGCAGATGCACATTCATTCTGCAACGACATAACAGATCCCCTTGTCCCTTCCTTCCTAAATCATGGAAATCTCTTCACATTAGGCAGAGCCATAACCAAGAAAGCCCTTGGTTGTACATGATATTATCAGACCATTAGTTAATACCTTCCATCTTTTCACAGAGCATAAGATCAGGACAAAACAACTGTATGCTACAGGGTGACACAAAGTGTAGTAATTAAGAACGCTTATTCTTTACTATCTGATTTTGTGTGTCACAACATTATTTAACACACATAGATGTGGAAATTTTAATCCTCCTGCACTGGGAAATCACGCTCAGCATAAGTGAAATTAGACGAGGCCATCCTAAGTTATGTTTGTTTCCAAACATGATCCACATACACTCCTCCACCACCTCCTCTCACACTTCCCAGACCAGCCTCAAAAGCCAGATGACGACAGCACTTTTTTGTCTGGATGACAAGGAAGCTGGTGACCAGTGCAGAACTACAGGTGGCAGCAAAGTGGTGACTGGGACTTGTCCTTAGGGCCTGTTTCTAGGTAGGGGCTGGAAATGACTGACGCGAACACTGAGAGGAGACAAGGACAAGGGGACTCTCACAAACGAATCCTGAAAAGCAGCAGGCAGAATTGCAACCTGACCTATGGTTTGACTTTGATTGATAGCACAAGCGAACGGACGTCACTCTCCAGTCTTCAGTTCCTTCTTTTAGCTTCACATCTGCAGCATCTACCCACAATGAAGTGCACCAAGTGCAAAGCCTTTCAACTGCAGCCATCAGCCAGGCATTTTATGCTGCACCAGAGGTGAGGCATGTCACATAAAACAAATCTGAGACTTTATTATGAGCTAGATTCAGGCTTTCTCATCACAGGCACAATAAAAAAAACCTATACGTCCTTGCCAATTCTTGCATGTGAAAGACATTGAAACGGTTTCTGAATGAAGTAGATGGTTTAAAGCTTTAAAAGGCCTGGCACATAGGCTTAAACCATCATCACTGCTATGTTTTAACGACAAAGATGTTTGATGTTCCATTTACAGGATTAAAGTTCCCTTTAATAGCATTTGAAGAGCCTGATTAAGTTGATTTTTTGTTGATTTCTTGTTATTCATTGTTTTCAGCTGCTGGCTTCCTACCTTTTCTGCGTCAGCCATCCCAACACCCTGGTGCTGAGAGCACAACTGCCAGTGATCACACTCAGAATATTCAAAAGCATTTTTCATTTGCCAAGTTAGGAATGAGAAACAACAGGAGAGCAAATGCCACACACTGAAGAGGCAAACATGAAGACAAGCCCCAGGAGCGCGTCCTTGTAGGAGTGTAGGCAGCTTTGCCCCCATGTTCTACAAGTTTCACATGTGAGAACCCTACAGACCTTTCATTTGCATCCTCACTCTCTACTTTCTCTTCCATGTCTGCTAAAGGATGTTTTCACCCTCACTTACATCCTTCTCTCTTCACTGCTTTGAAGGAGCCTTTCTTCTTGATTTGGCTACCTCTATTATCTATTTCTTCATAAGAACCAAGGTAAGCCCCTGAACAATAAAAAGCCTGAAAGAACAGAGCAAGTGCCTGGAGACCTCTCCCTTGCACATGTTTAGTGGCTGAATCACAACATTTTGTGGCTCTGGAAGGGACAGCAGAGCCAGCCCTCTGCGCTGCCAAAATGGATTCATCTTCACAGAAAAGTAACTGATGAGATTATCCAGCCTTTTGGAGGAAAAGAACTTCTCAAGCGCAAACTAAAATGAGAGTTTGAGGTTTCTAATATATCCCATACCTCAAAAGTGGAGGCATTTAGGATAAACCTACAGAAAAAGGGAAGACATTCAAATAAGGACAATCAGAAATAAAAAACATGTTGACTCTTTCTCTTTGAGTCTCTTTGTGATAAAAACCACATAGGAAATGGAAAACCAGTTTTCTCCATGGATCATAAAAAGAAAACTCCAACTAAATACTAACATTCCAGGTAAAATCGGAATAGGAACCAACAATGGCAAACCTGCATTTCCCAGAAGAAGGAGTGCCCCATTTCCTTGGCTACTGCATAGGTATCACTGATTGTGAGTCAAAAACGCACAAATAAAAGAGAGCAAGGCAAAAGGAAACGTGTGACTTACATGTGCTCCAGCTCTCTCTGAGTATCTTCCAAAGAAATGCCCAGCAGCACGCAGAGGCCTCGTCCTATTGAGCTTATTTGTTCACCACCCACTGGGGAAGGGGGAAAAAAAAAAGAGAAGTAGGACGAAACGCAGCCTCATTTAGTGACACAGGTTAATTTTCAACTGGCTGAAATGGCACAACCACCACAGAAAACATCATTCTAATCATTCTGAAGAGGCTGCCCAGAGAGCTGTAGGTGCCCAAGGCCATGGATGGGCCCTGGGCAGTCTGAGCTGGTGGGGGGCACCCAGCCCACAGCAGGGGGTTGAGGCTGGGTAGGCTCTGAGGTCCCTTCCAACCCAAACCATTCTGTGATTCTCTACGGAACCCTTCTTATCTGCCTTCATTTTGTTGGATGGTAAGGATTACACAACAGTTCTCTTTCAGAAGTTTTCCCAACGCAGTGCTGTATCTGGGAAGGCCTGCTCAGTGTGCCTGTGTCAGTGTTTGGGAACACCACTCAATTTCTGCCTCCTCTTGGGCCAGCGGCGCTAACCACAGCAGCAGCAGAATTCCCTCCAAGCCCTGGAGAAACGACCGGACCAGGCTCTGTCAGCGAGCTCACCCACTTCCCCACACCACTCCAGAGACACCGCAGCAGCTGCGGGAACGCCACACCTACCCGGGCCTCCTACCCCTCACGCAGTGTTTGAAATAAGACTTGGAACAACCCCCAGCCCCGGCCCTCCAGTTGGGAACAGCTCCTTAACGGCGCTTCATACAGCGCAATACAACGACCGCAGCAGACGCAGAGGGCCGACCCCGGCCGCAGTGGCAGCAGCGGGAGCCCCGCGCGATGAGGGAGCGGCGAGGGGACGCCTCGCGCGCGGCTGAGGCGCTGAGGGGACCGCGCCGAGCGGAGGNCGGGTGATGCGGTACGGGCGGTGCCTATAGGGAGCCCCTATGGAAACGGGAGGGTATGTAGAGACCGAGTGCCTACAGAAAGGTGTGAAGGGGCTCCTTTCCTATAGAAAGGAGCAAATGGAGGTAGCAGAACGGCCATACCTTTCTCTTCTACAGGAACGAGGTGTCTATAGGTACCTATGGAAACCAGCAGCTGCGTGTGGGTCAGCTTCTTTCTGAAGGGAGGAAGCACCTATAGGGACTGGGAGAAGCTCCTGAAGAAGGGAGGTGATATCCACAAGGGCTAGAGGAAACCGTATAGGAAGGGGAAACCCAATAGAGAGGAAGGTTATGGTCACAGTGAGCGGGGCAGCACCCTACAAGGGGAGGCAGCATGTACAGGGATCAGGGGTTTCCCCTACAGAAACAAGTGCCTGTCAGTAGCAACCTCCTATAAGGCGACAGCACCTCTAAGAGGAGCTGCAGAAATGAGGTTTGGCAAACTGAGGGCAAGGGGCTATGAGCACAGGGACTGGGGACAGCTGTGTGTCAGGGGACAGAGCTCCCCATGCCTGCAGTGAGCCCTGCAAAGGGACAGGGGGCTGCCCCAGGGCTGCTGCATGCTGCAGCACCAAGCTGCTCCAGTCTTTCAGAGCTCTTTGTGCTTGTGGCTGAACATACAGCAGTTCCCCAGCAGTTACAGTCATTATTTGTGCACTTATCTTCACAAAAAAGCTGCCACAGCCACGTGGGCAGCCCGCCGGGCACACACCACTTCACCAGCATCTCACCACACTCTCAGCTGAACTCAGTTGGTCTTTAATAACCTGAACACGCGTGCAAAGAACAGCACTGAGCAGGCAAGGAGGTGTGCAAGATCTGCAAAGGAATTTCGGACCGGAAGCTGTTGTTTCAACAACACAAAAGTTCCCCACTGCCAGCGCGGTACTACGCACCAGGATCACACCTCCTCCTCGGGCTCCCCCACAGCACAGAGCTCCTCTCCCCGGAGCATTCACTTCTCAGGAGGGGGAGCGCTGTGGGAATCAAAGAACGATGCCATGCGCCTCAGCAGCCGCGTAAGGGGAGGCAGCTCCTTGTTGTACGTCGTTACCATCGTGACCTGCAATCCCACGGGCAATTCTGCAACCAGCACTTCTCTGGAGGTCCCTTCACCTGCCTTAGGGTCGCTTTCGTTCTCTAAGGAATGGGGAGAGGAGAAAACAAAGAGCTTAGCGTTAAAACGTTGCATCCAGACACGTTCAATCTCTTTTTTCTCAAATTCTGACGAATAGATGGCAAAGACCTCGTGAGTGCAAGGACAGGAAAAGTGACTTGCCAGGGTCATGCACCTGGCTGTGCTGGCAGCAGTAGCGGTATCAGGGGGCTCCAGAGGCACCCATGCTACCACAGCTCTGCCACACCATGCACTGCTGAGAAACAGAGCAGCTCTGCCTCGCTGCAAGCAAAAGCAGCCACCTGCAAAGAGCCTGGGGCCTCCTCCTGCCCCACAGACCGCGCACACACCTTCCCCAGCGGTGCAGGACTTCCCTTTCTCCAGGGGAAACCTCCCCGGCGTTCCGATGGCTGCGGGGGCACGGCAAAGCCAGGAGCACCGCGCCCCAGCCGCCCTCCAGCAGCACGGCTTCAGCCCAGGACAGCGCTCCGCCAACCGCGCATGCTCCGCCCCCAGCAAGCCCCGCCCCCTGCCCGGAGCCCTCAGGGGAGCCCTCCTCTCACGCTCCGCGGAGGTCACCCGAGGAGCCGTGCTCGGGCACGGAGGGCCCCGCCAGCCCCGTACCGAGCCCGCCGCCGCCCTCGGCTCCGCCGCTGGCCCGGTAGCTGTAGTGCAGCACGCCCCCCAGCATGGTCCAGCCGCCTATCGAGTACAGCAGCGCCGAGCGCGCGTTCCACACCACCGCCCGCATCGCCGCCTCAGAACGGCCGCTGGCGNGCGCAAGATGGGGGGGGCGGAAGGGGCGGCGTCAGCGGGACGCCGGAGCTTCCCTTTGTCTCGTCGCCGCCCGCCCGCCGTCACACTACCGCACAACCTCAGACGTGTCCGCACCGTCTTTTTCTTAGAAGTTCCTCTTTGATTCCACACAGAACTTCGGATCCGTGACTGAAGGCATGAGTTAGGGAACAGCCAGTGAAACAGTAGTTTGTACCTATCCCAGTGGTGTGTTTTCAAAAATGAGAATGGGTCACATACAGCTAAATGCTTTCTTACCCAGTTTTATTTCTCATTAATGCAGTCCCTGGTTGCTTAAAGACACCACTGAAGACCACAGAACATTAAGTATGAAGGCTAAAGACTGCTAAGATCTATTCTGGATAAAACGTCAGCTCCAATGACAGTAGGAGAAAGAGATAAAAAGGGATACAAATAAATTAATAATCTAGAAAGGTAAAGTACAAAACTCTCCCCACCTATTTATTTCATTTAATACTTAAAAACCTTAGTCTAAAAGAGAAGGAAATGTAAATAAATCGTTCTGCTTTTGCCATCAACATGATAGATGCAGCTCTTCTGCCCGAGTCACGACGCACTGGAAACGGCCAGCTTTTTGAGATGGTCCATGAACACCTGGAGACTGACATCGTCCGTCAGGATTGGGGCTCCCGATTCCTACAGACACATTCAAGAAATCATGAGCCCAGAATGGTGCTGCTAACACTGGAACAAACTGAAAGCCATTCAGATGTCAGCGCTGAGCTAACAGCCTACTAAATCAGCCACCTCTTCCTCTATAAAGGACACACCTGTTGGAAAACCTGCTACTCCCTGGCAATAGCACTGACAATTCCCTTCAGTGCCACCTGCACTACTGCAGGAAAGTCTCTTCTTTCTAAAGCACTAGGAAGATTTCTGCCCAAAGCTCTGCACAAACAAGGTAGAAGATATAAAAATCTACTATTCGCAGAAAAATTAGATCTGTATGTATCCATATGCTAGTTACTTTATCCAGAAAACTAAATACACTGACTGTGGCCTTAGGGTTTATATGACATTTCTAGGGAATGGTGAAAATCAGTTTCTACATCAGGTCATCCAAAACCTCTAAGAGTTTCTGCATCACCTTAGCTGCTTCCATCAGAAGCAGCCACAAAATATATTCTCCAGGTCTGCCTGTTCCCCACGTAAGTATCTGGGTTATAGGGAAGATCAAAGGGGCAAAAGCACTGCTGGTGGAGACCACTCATCTCCTGCCATCACCAAGCTGCTGAGGCACCAGGCTGTCCTGGCAGCACCTCTATTTGAACAGCCATTTCATCTGAAAAAGCAAAAAAATCCCAGATATGCTGAAAACCTGGGGGCATTCCATATGAGAACAGAAGCAGGAGTTGTGTCATATCCAGCCTTGAAAACTCTGAACATCTGGTCATCTAGTGCTTCCCACCAGTACTTTATCTTCACAATCATGGAGTGCAATAATCAGGTTGAATAAAAATCTAACCTGCCTATGAGACAAATCTATTAACTCAGCTGTGTCTTTTAAAGTGCGACAGCTATTACAGTCTTAGCCAGTAATTCCATCATAGATTCTTTGGTGCACAAAAGTAACCGTTTCCTTTTACTGCAAAGCACTGTACAACTTACAAATCCAACCACGTATTGCAAAAAGATAAGAACAGGACAAATAAAACCTGTTCCCAGTTGGAGGCCAAATACTACGTGATGAAACAGGACCAGTACTATGCAGACAAGTATGTAAATGTGCATTGTACAGCATTCCTAAACATGAGCGTACATATTCCCAAACAGGTACAGCTTACCTGTCCCCATGCATAGAGATTATTGTGGGTCTGAGAAGGGTTCACTTTAGACAAGAGGAACCTTGCCTGTAAAAAACAAAACATGGGAAAAATACTTTTGCAGTATGTCAGAAATGTCAGCTCCCCTGAGACTTATCTCCTTAGCTACATGACTGGTGATGTTCCTCTGCTGTTACAAGCAAGGTACTTGTTTAACTGAAGTGAGTTTGCAAGTTCAGAAATAGCCCTGCTCCCCAAACAGTTTCACTAGACTTAAAGTAAGCATCTGCTTACTTTTAACGGTAGTGCTCTGAAAGGACAAGTGTGACAACAAACCAAAAAAAGGGATTTTATGACACAGTTGTGACTCCCATAGGATGGACAAGAATATTGCTACAGCATGTTACAGTTTTACAAATTGTATTGAGAAATAACATTCAGGAACATCATAACAGAATAAGGTTGAGGAAGAAACCTTGGGGGAAGGAAAAGGAGAAATCAACAGTAGGGGCATATTCCCATTGTTTCAAAAAGAGATCAAAAATCTGACTGCTTTCCCTTCCCTGCTGTCATTTTGGAGTTACATTACCACAAGGTGGTGGCACTTCCATTTTAAAAGGGAATCATCATCTCGTTAAGTCTCTCCCAAGGTGCACAGTGCTCTGCTGCAGCAAGTGGTGCTTGCCTAGCAGTGCAGCTCTGGTTCTATGGCATCAGCAGTGTCCCTTGCAAGCCCTCATCCACATGTCAGAAAAGAGGTCAGTGGAGAACCAGGGTAACACACTCGCATCAGAAACGATGCAGTTTTGTTTCGGAGCATCAGTTCCTGCCACTTCACTGCTACAAACAATGAGCCAGCCACAGACAAGCACTGAACTACTGCAGTTCCAGGAAAAGCAAAAATAGGAACCATTTAATATCCTTATTTGGCTTCTGAGAATAAAAGAACAGATGTTCAAACACTCAGCGTGACTCACTGTCCTAGCCAAATAACTGCACTCCCTGTCTCAGGAAGTTCAGATACATAGACAAATCATTTATTTCCAATCTATTCATGGATAAGAATATATTTACGCTGGCTTTTTTTCTTCTTTTTTTTTTTTTTTTTTAAATTTCCCTTTCCATCTTCAGAATTCAAAAGTATATCCAGGGAGTGACTAGCTCATTAAAAGATGAAGCTGCATTAAGAGCTTATGAGAAAATACAAAAGCTCTATGCTTTTAAGAGCTATATTACTACCATTGTGTTGAACTTACAGAGCCATCTATTTAGTAAAAAAGCAAGAAAAGACAGGCATTTGCTTTGTTCAACAGAGAGAGTTCTTGGATAAACCTCCTTACCTGACTGCCCCCATGTTCAGTGTGAACATAACGTGGCATGGGGAATCTAGTCTGCAAGATTTCCTGGGCATCATCCAGTGGGGCTTGCAGTAGGTGCTTGAAGTTTTCATATTCAGGCATGTCTTGGTAACCAGCTTTCTGCCACTGTGCAATAGTCTATTGACAGGGAAGAAGTGAAAAAATAGAGCTATCTATAAGAGATGTCTCCCCTTTTTAACAGGAATGTCTTAAAGCAACAGAACATTACAAGTACTTCTGCTTACATGGCCCAGGACAAACACACACTTCCACTATTCTGTCAATAATATTGCTTAGGCTCTGTCTGTTCCTTAATTTAAGGACATGCACTCAACACAGAATTGGGTAGCAGTCTGTGCAGTATAAGCGCACTTTGTTCAAAATGAACTTCAAGTCGTTATGCTTCAGCCTGCATCAACATAAAAGCACAAAGCATTTACAAATCACTGACGTTCTGAATTTGACCTGGTCTTAAATGGAGCAGCCATTGCCTTACGATATTTTCAAGGTATGTGTGTAACATAATTGCTGAATACATCCATGGATCACACACTTAACTCTTCCTTTGTCTAACTTTACCCAGTTGCTGTGCGTCTTACTTCACAGCTGTTCAGGTAGGTAGGCACTGCTTAAAGTAACTTCTGAAGATTTACTGTCATTGTTGACTCCAGCATTCGACTCCTGTTCACGTCGATCAGGTATCACTGCTCACTTTTCAGAGAGAACAACTACTACGTGGAGGAATGTGGGGAGCCAATAACGGAGCTGCTGCAAGCTGCCATCCCAAACTTTAAACATTCTAGTAACAGTCACTAAATACCAGCAGCTCAGATCATAAACAAACGGAAGAGTTAGAACACCTCCCCAGAAAATTCACTAATAGCAATGTTTGACCATAAACCAAGTTGAGCTTAGTTAAACTCCAATTTGAAGTCACGTTTAGGTAGAAGAAACTGCATGAAGGCTACTCCCCAAGACAGACTGAAAAGAATACAAGAGAGAAAAAAAAGCAGCCAATAAGAAAGACATTTCCAGAGGAAAAAAGAGAAACAAGCCAGCTTCACCCCCTACACCTTAATTTCTTCAGGGCACGAGACGTTTCTATCATCCAGCTACAGTAGCTTAGTACTTCTGTAAGCTTAGCTTACAAAATAGACAGGACTGAAACACAGATCTACAGGTCTTCATACTGAAGGGGCACTGGAAAGCCAAGGCTTTAGATATTGGTCTAAATCTGGAGGTTCAGGAGGAGCCTGCACCTCAGTATTTTCCTCAGTAATAATGGAAAGATAAAGGTGCAGCTGTAAAGAGCGTCCAATATTTAAAAGCAGAAGCTGGCAGAATTCATAACTGATTTCAGAGTAGCAGTATTGATGTGTCAAAACCCAGCAAACAGCTATGTCACATATCTGACAAATCAAACTGCAGCTCTCTCTGCCCTGCTTAGTTTCATGTTTCTCTGGTCTTTTCCAGGCACAGCAAGGAAAGTTCACCTTTGTTACTGAGCTGACATGACAGCTACTGCTCACTGCAGAACATACACTTAGGATTTCTATGCATTCCAACTGGCAACATGCAAATGATGCCATTCTGCCAGCGGTAGGCTTTGCAAGCAGTTCCTTTTGTACTAAAAGTGACATTGTTTGCGTGCATGACAGGAGAAAGAGAGTGCAAACAGAGAGACAATACATCTCACCGTACCTCACCAAGGTAGATAACTATCTGGAAGAAAGTATCCATCAGTAGGATTCTGTCAGGAAGAATGCTGCTGCTGTCCAAAAGCACAGGCTGTGGAAAATAAAGGTCAGTCAATATTAAAACCTCAGAACTGTAATAACCTTCATAGCTGGGGGGGGAACAGCTTGCTCAGCTCCATGTGTGTACAGGAGTCTCTGTCAAGGGCTGTTCAGTCCATGTGAATGCCTCGCAGAGTGCCATCAGCCTCCTGTGGCATCACCGAACAGAGCAGCAGGTCCTCAGCTACTGGAGGAAGTACAGTAGGTGAAAAAGCAATTCCTATGGCTATCAAATTTAATTTGAAATGATCTTGAGCCAAAGTCAAGAAAAAAAAGGGATTTAATACATGCATTCTGGCAAATGCTGCCAAGAAGGTTTTAAAGCGTTCCTCCAGCAGCTTCTGCACTTCCTTCCTGCCAGACACACTCCATTCAAGGCAGCACTCAGTATAAGGGAATCAGAGTCTGTCCAGCAGTTTAGCACTGCTGCTTAAACAACCGAGAACGAGCAGCTGGTGGGAGATTATGACCTTGAAGGGCAGAAGCTTGTTGACTTATGCAATGGCAGCCTCTGGCAGAGAAACAGAAGTGCTACTGAGCTGCCAGACTCACCAGATGTGCCATTTGCTTTTTGGGGCTTTTTTTGTGGGTATGCATGCACGTGTGTGTGTTCTAAAAGCCTACTGAAAGTATGATTTACATACTGAGAGTAAGCCTACTGAAAATATAATTTGTATTTTACAATGCCTCATCTCATCCTTTAGTAATTGCTTTGATTAAGAAAAAAATAGGTAGGAGCCTTTCTGATGAGCTAGTGTTACTCTGACTGAATGCTTGCTATTTTGGATTGTTCACCTCTCAGTTAAACACAGACTTACCTCAGGAGGTCCATGGAAAGAATAAGCATAAAGAATGGGCTGGATCATAATGAGAGACTGGGTCAGATCTTGCCTAGCAAAGTGGTGACGGTAATAAGAAGATTCATCGGGACTGTTATTGAAGACCTGCAGGAATGGGGAGCGTCGCAGATGGAACATGAACTGCACCAGAAAGACGAGTGAGAAATGTCAGTGAGTTGCCAAAACTTCTGCATTCAAGTCCAATCTTTGTGAACAGCAAATTCCTTCAAAAAAAAATCTCCCAGTCAACTCCACAGAGTTCTTCCCTTAGCAGGCATTTGTAGAACCAAACTACAAGACCAGTCCTAAAAATTCAAAATGCATCTCTTCCTTCCCTCTCAAGTCTGATGAATGGCACAAGGTGCTTAATCAGCACTCTCACTCACCCTTGCACACTTTTCCCCCAGCTGTGAAAAGCTTCTTACCTGGGGATATAAAGAGAATGATTCCGACAATCTGAAGGAGTTGGGATCATCCTTGTTGTATTGTCCAAATTTCTGACACTGTTGGAAGCAAAATGCATACTTTGGTTCTCTCTCTCTCAGAATTAACTTTTTTTGGAAGGGCTTTAGTATGTTTTTAAACAGAGCAACCAATTCATGAACGTGGCAGCAAGAAGTAGTATATCAAGTTTACAGACTATTCGCATTTAAGTCAGTAGCTTCTGTATCTGACTGGAATGACAGCGATGATGCAATCAGCTATTTATTTTTATACATATGTAAAAACCTAGAATTTTGACTCGAGTCAAAGTTATCTAAGAATGAAAGAAACAGTGCTTCTAGTACTACTTATTCTTCCAATTGGATCAGGGATACTACATCACACTTAACCTGCTTTGTACACTACGAAACACTTCTGCAGCATCCCTGACTTCTCTCCAGAGCAGCAGCAGACTGAAATTTCACCAACTGCTTCACTGAAAATACGAAACATCTTTACCAAAATTTATCAATTTACAGATTCTAACAACTACAAATGACTCAACAACCATTTCAGCACGCCCACGTGTGTTTCAAATTTCTGTTTGATACTGGCTGTTTTTTCAGTGTCTGACGTGCCATAATTTTGTTAGTGTAAATGCCACATATACTTTTGGACAAAGCCAGAACTAATTTGGATTTAGGAAGCTTAAACCTATAAAATCTGAAGAAAGAGACAGTATAAAGTTGCAGAACAATGCCACTAGCTGGGAAGTGATAACTACCATGAGCTTGGCACTGGTGGGAGCCTATCTGAATGCTGTGCCCAGTCTGAGGCTTCCTGGTTCAAGACAGACATGGATGCACCAAAGTAAGCCTAGGAGACACCAGCAAGCTGCCCAAGGGCTGGCTTACCTGATGTAGGAACAGGGGCCTAAAAAGCTGGCTTTGTTCAGCCTGGGATCTGGGGTCATACTTTGCTGGCTGTCTACAGCTACCTCACGGGTTGCTGGAGAAACAGAAATTCTGACTGGACTTAAGAAATAATAAATCACTGTAACTGTGATCAAACATTGGAACAGACTGTCAAGAAGTAAGAGAAATTCCATCCTTGGAGATCATCAAAACTCAACTGAACACAGCATCTGACTGTAACATGCAACTAGCCCTGCTTGAGCAGAGCGTTGAGACCTCCAGAGCTCTCCTCCCACCTGCAGTATTGTTTCACTAACACCTCTTTAATCTCAAGGTTTCTTTCAGCTTGATAGGATGCTTACCTACCCCATCACAGATCTACTGATCACACTGCCTTCTGAGCTATCACATCCTACAGCTACGAGACCACGATCAGAGCACAAATCAATCAAGTCAATCTGGAAAAAGAATGGTGTTTTCATTCCAAGAGATAATTTTCCCTAATTTAAGGCTGCAGCCAAGTGTATTCCATCAGTCTTACCAGTCTGATCAGCTGCCTGTCCAGCCACCGCAGTACATCAGGTCCCTCCTCAGACTCAGCTCTGTACACTCCCAGCCGTGCCATCAGCACAGCAGCTGCTTCCTGGTCAAATGCAGCTTCTATATGTTGGAGCTGAGTTTGTGCATCTGCCCAGCTAAAGGATTAGTAAAAGAGTTAGCACAAAACCCATCTACAGCAAAACTCAATCCACATTTATTCCCCTCATGCCAAATACTCTGGCCAACGAATGCAATAAAAGGCTGAAAGAATTCCAGCACAGACTGTGGCTTACATTTCTGTGACTGCCAAAGAACCAGCATGAGGTACTCACTTCCTGGCTATGGTGGTGACACGAATGCGTTTCTGTGTACTGGAGTGTTGATACTGAGTGACAAACTGCACAGCCCCTCGGCCTCCCTGAGGTATTGGTGCGTTGTGCTGCAAATCAAACAAAGGAAGCCTTCAACATAGGCTGGCCTTGCCATAGCTCTGCACATTACATAGACAAATCCAGAGCATCAGCTGAGTAAAGCATGTTCAAGCTTGGGATGGACCAGAGAAGAGATACACATCTGTTAGTGCTGTGTTTTATAACAGCCCTCAAAGCAGTGCTGGGTGCATTTAATACCATACCTGGCATTTCACCAGCTCGTCCCTTAAAGGATGGCAACAACTTGTTTATCATCCCTATAGCACTCTATATAAGCATGGCAGTACAAGGTCTGAGTAAAGGTCCTTTAGTCCTATTCCCAGCAATAGGGAAACCACACAGCAGAGCGGGAGAACAGAACCCCTTTGAGGTAACACTCCCAGCTACCATGTGCTCAGAAGCTTCCCCAGCCAGGAGTTGCTTCTGAGCCATCTCATGTAACAGCCTGGAGGATCAGTTCTCCAAGAAGCAAGGCATTTATACTTTTTGTCTCCACAGCACCTAACAGCAAAAAGGCAATTTCTTCTTTGTGAAACGAATGCCATCAGAAAACAATAAGAAAGAATGCAGTTTTTGTACAAAGTAAAAATGTTATGCAATTTACACATATGGAAACAACCTCTGTGAATATCACTTTGGCACAAAACAGTTGACCACTTTGCAACCATCCATCTACAGCACAAGAGGTGCCACTGGACTTCCTGGTCCTGTTACAAATACTTGGTATATAAAAACGAAAACCAAAAAAAAAAAAAAAAAAAACAAAAAGCCAGGACTGACCTGATTTACCACTTCAAAGTAAATGGCCAGAGTTGTGCTGGGATCCAGACCACAGATTTTCCATTGAGATGTTCCTCCAATTCCAACTTCCTGCACAGAAGTGAAAAGAAAACAGCCTTTTTGTCTTTGGCAGTAGGTAAGGCAAGCTGATGTTAAAGCCTGATCAGAGACACACGTCAAGGCAGCCAGTCTGTATTTACCTTTTGGGTGTGGATTAAGTTACTGAAGGATGTACAGGTAAAAGAAGGCTTTATGGGGCAAGAATTCAGTCTAGAAAAGACTGTCTTGTCTTAGCGACACTTCCAAATCGCTGCTATTGAAAAATGTCACGTTGTAGCTAAGCTGTATGTCTAGATAGAAATTTTGCACTCTTTGTTTTCTATTTTAACATAGATTTTTTTCACGTTGGAAACTTACATTTTCAGAAACACAAGGTCCTTTAGCATTCAGGGATACACACGGTCCAATAGCTCCTGCAATTTTCAGCTCCCTAGAGGTCTAGAACAAGGACAAAAAGTATTCAAAAAAAAAAAATCAAGTTACTCAAATAGACTAAATCAGCTGCTCAGCTTTGATCAGAGGGTGAATATACATGGCTGCCACGGAAAGCATCCTTGAGTACTCTCCTAGGTCACCTACTGCCACAGCTGGTGAATGTAAGCTCAACATTTTATTTTTTTTAAAGCACAAACCTAATAAGCTTTCATCAGAGGAAAGTTCTTTACGGAGAGAGCGGTGAGGTGCTGGAACAGGCTGCCCAGAGAGGTTGTGGATGCCCCGACCCTGGACATGTTCAAGGCCAGGTTGGATGGGGTCCTGGGCAGCCTGATCTAGTACCTGATCTGGAGGTTGGTGGCCTTGCCTGTGGTAGGGGGGTTGGAAACTGATGATCCTTGGGGTCCCTTCCAACCCAGGCCATTCTACGATTCAAACAAAAATGCTTCCACTCATTTCGGTATGGTGGTGCTTCCACAGAAGGCACCATAGCTGACCTCAAATATGTAGAATTTTCTAAACCACAGACACATGGTCAACTTTTTCCAATCAATAGCACTTGCATTTCCAAGTTAATGTCAGCCATTTAAACTCATCTCTCACCTTCACTTCCAAATTTGCACCAAACGCCATCCGAAATTCCCCATTGAACGCTTTATTGAACACCCGCTGGAAAGTCTGCTTGAAGAGAGAAGTGTTGAAGGAATCTCCCATCACCATGTGTCCTCTGAGAATGAAAAAGAAATACACAAGGGAATTGAAGCAACTGGGAACTAGAAGCTTGTCACCAAGAATACAACCCCTCCAAATCTCATGCATGCAAACATGGGCAGAAACTGTTTCAAAGCATGCCTTTGCATAGGTAGAATTCGCATCAGGGAACGCAGATTCATGGATGCCTCCAAAGCCAGACAAGTTAATGCTCCATCTTTGCCAGCTTGCTTTCTCAACTATATTTCTTGCCATCCCTTCAGCTGCCTTAAAAATGCTCCTGTTCGACTGGTTACAAACATCTCAACCCAGAAGGGAGCTTTGCTCAGCCTACTTCCCCTGAAGAAGCAAAACAAGCTGTTAAGCATGAGAAAATCTGGCCAACACCCAGAAAGCTTCTACCCACCATGCCCAAAGCTCCGTTATTCTGATGGCACTTCATTCATACACACACTGCAACGCACAGGATCTCTATCCCATCAGTTCTGTAAAAGACACTCGCTACCTCCCAAGGCAGTTGAAGGAGACAGAAGGCATTTGCAAGACATGTTGCACCGTGCTTTAGAATACCTTTCTCAAAAGCAGGACATTGGGTTTTCTACCAGCAGTGTTAACTCTTATGCTATTTTGAGCCTTCAGAAATGCGGACTGGGATCAGGGGAGGTTTGCCATGTAACTCCTGGCAAATTCAAACCACAGTTTAGAATAAAATGACAAAAATCTCACCTTTTTGTCCTGAGAGAAAACTAACCGCTTTCTAAACTGTCCCCCCCTCCAAAAAACAAAAGTGCCACCTTTGTGTCCCCTGTTACGAACGTACCCAGTGAGGTTTGCACAACATTTCATCTCCAGCAGTCCAGTCTGATCCAGGGCGCAGGCGTAGATGTCAATGCAGTGCCCATTGGTGGCAGCGCGATTGGCCAGAGTCTCATAGTGCTGGGGAGAACAAACAAGACGCACAGCTTTTAGGATGCTGCAATTTTCCTTCTGCTCTCCAGCTGAAGTCAACACAATGAGGCACAAGGCACAGATGAAGCCATTACCAGCCCTGAACACACTTCTCCCTCCTAGGATGTTTGCCCTTGGATAAGCTTGAGTTGCAAGTTACAAGCGCAGAGAAGACATGAATTGCTACCCTTGTCCAAGCATGGGCTCTTTGTCTGTGATAACTTACTCAAAACCCAAAAGTTTCTAAGTGACAGTTAAGAGGACACGTATCACGTAGTACTTCCTCTAAGCTGCCAGGCACATTTCATGCCTGACATTTTAACTATTCTTTCATATGTCAAGAGAAAAAGGAGACTTTTTGGAAATTAACAGTTCTTGGAGTACAGGCTTTTTTTTCCCCACCCTCCCCCAAAGGAGACAAAAGGATCTCCACTCACCATCAGTTAGGAAACAACACAGAAATATTTTTCTCCAAGAACATACTGGAGAAGTAACTAACAGCAAGTCTCTTTCACCCTTCCCTTGACCATTCTCATACCTAACACACGGAAAGGCTCATGCATGTCATGAACAGCCTTGCAAATGTCTGGACATACAGCTCCCATATCAAGACAATAAGTTTTTTGTTCTCTATAGGAGGACACTGGACAGCTGCCTACGTAAGTTTAAGTCAGCTCCTTCCTGCAACCCCATTCAGTGTTCCACCACTCAGAACATTTGTTTTTATTGTCTTTAAACACACCGTGCCATGCAAAAAGCCTAAGCTGGTGCGTGTGCTTTTGCCCCCAGCTGCCACCAGCACCTACCTTGGTGGCCTTCTTCATGAACCTGGCGTTGTCCTTCTCTATGTCATGCCAAGAACGAATGGGTGTTTTCAATTCATCTCCCACCACCATGCCTGGTCCTTGTGTTGGAGGCCCACCTGTAAACAGCATTATTCTGGCCCCTGTGTTTGGAAACGTGCCCTAAGATAAAAATAAGGCCTTATATTAGAGAGCGGGGGAAGAATGTTTAAGGGGACAATGCTTTCTTGAGAGAAGAATCTGTATGCTACTCTGAAACATCATTAGGGACCCATCTCTGCTAGAGGCAGCCCTGAAAAACAGAAACAAAGGCACCCTCCAGTTTAGACTAAAACTACATCAACCCTCACATCGTCACAACAGGAAGCAGGCAGTTTCTGTTCTTTTTACTTCTACCTCAGATGACCCTCACAAAAAAAAAAAAAAAAAACACCACAGTACAATCACCTTCACATGGCAACATTCACAAGAATCAGAAACCTTTAAACACCTGCATCTTTTATGTAATTTACATTTAAATGCCAGTTCCCATTCCACTCCACACCAGCTGGTGCTAACTTATGCCAGATGTCAGCACAGACAAAATGCACCACTGTAACCAGGCTGCAAAGCAAGCTGGGCTGAGACCTGCACACGTCTCAGCAAAGATTGCCAGGTGCTTGCTTTGACCAGCCCAACTCTAACAAACAGCTGCAGGAAGAGTACCTCCAACAAGCCAACAGCAATCGAAAGAGCTACTCCAGTGGAACGTAAAGGCCTCTTTCCCTGGGTCACTGGCCATGGGTCCCTTTGAAGTTCTCCAAGGAGATCTGTTAAGTTCATGTCAATCTTATGTACCGGCTGCAGAAACCTGCAAAAATTGAAATGCAATGTTTTCCCACGTCAAGTGTGCTTCTGTTCCTAGCACACTTAAGTGTGACAGAGTTATCAGAAGCAAAAAATTACGTGGCACATTTCTTTACGTCCACACTTCCCAAGCTAACAGGCCTGTGCAAAATGACAAGAACAATCAAAGCAAGCCATGAGGAACTGACAAGAAGGCAAAGTCACTCAAAGCATAGGAAAGGACTTCACTGATGATTTAGTCCACCAAAATGCGCAAGAGCTGCCACAGAAAAAGAGGAGCTGAGAAAGAAAAAACTGTATTCAACAGAAGCAAATGTGGCTTCGCTGTTCAGGGCTCACTGCCTGCCTGTCAGTCATTTTTGGGATTTGATCAAGCAAGGGGCTGAAGGATTGTTGCTCATAAACAAGGCTCCCATTGGCCCCATTTGCCCTTGCTCCAAATGCATACAACCCACCCCTGAGCAATCTGCTTTATGAAGACAGCTACTCTATGGTTTTCAAGTAGAAATTCAGCCTGAATGGCAATTATGTTCTTGCAACTGCAAAATCAACACACTACAGAAGTCTAAAGCGTTGCTCTAGTAAGTCCCATCCATACCTATCGCTTGAGGTAGGGAATAGTTGTGACAAGACAATATCATTTAAGCTTTTTTAGAAAAACTCCTCAGAAAATCTACATTTAGAAACGTGATCCTAAAGGGTCATACAACAACTGCCCTGCTCTTCTTTGTGCTTATGTAGCACTTACCTGCTTGAAATAACAGGTTGCTCCGGAGTTTGAAGAGGTCTTCCCTGCTGAATGGGGACAGCTGGCCTTGAAAGCCCAAGCATATCCTTCAGAAAAGCAAAAAAGGAGGCAAAGGAGACTTAATACTCAAACACTAGACGTTATTGGCTGTCAAGTAATATAGCCTAAGGCCTGAAACACAGTAGCATCAAGTAAATTAAAAATTGTGAAATAATTCATCTTTGCACTCCCATCAGGAGTGCATCAACAGGTCCACTATGTGAGATGTAAGAACTACCTCAGACATGCTTTCAAAGAATATGCAATGGCAAAAAGACAGGGAAGGTGTTGGGGGGGGGAAAATAACAAATAATTAAGAGCACTGAAACTTCCTCCCTCGCTGAGAGCCCAGAGCTTGAAAGACCAGCAGTGGTATCAACAGAAACAGAGCTAACAGGAACAAGCCAGTGGCCTAACAGGTGGCAGGACATACCTGTATTTGCTTAGCTGTCAGGTCTTTTGTGCCTCTAAACACGTAGCTCTTGGAAATCCCTTCACAGCTCAGCTCGTGAACCTGGACCATTCTGCCAAAAGTGATAAGCCCCACCAGAGCGTCAGCAGGCAGCAGACTCAGGGACATCTGGAGGGACTCCTTCAGTGCCTGTAAGTCCTCCTCTTCCAAGCACGTGTCAACGACATACAGGAAGATCAGCGGCGCCTGCAGACCTCGCTAACGTGGAAAGAGATGGATTTACTAGGTGTGTCCATGTGCTAGGTGACACTCAGCACAAGACTAAAGTGAGTCCTATCTCATGCATCTTACGCAAGCGTTATTTATTTTCATGATCTTAAGTACAATACATACAACAGATATCACAGAAGACAATTCTGGAGACTGCAGACCTGCCTACAATTCATTTACCTGCACTATATATTCAATTGTTGAAAACTGAGGCATAAGTTCTGCTGGTTGATTGACTTCAGATATGCCCGCATACGCTGGAGGGAACTGAAAAACAGAACCAAAAATTAGGACAAGCAAGTTGCAAGGCAGAAACGTGGGGCCCTCCTCTGCAGTACAGAGGCTGCCCTGCTTCTGACGGGATTATTCAGCTCTTGATTTCCTCCCTCTGCACCAAGCTGATCAGATCATGACAAGAGCCCTGTACTGCTGCTTCCCTAAGCACAGACAGCTGCTCAGCCGGGTCCAAGGGAAGGGTAGGACTAAGGCAGTAACCAAATTAGCCAAAACTTGTTTAGCCAGGTGACTGTTTCCAGTGGTAAAAGATTACTCAAACCTAATAAATGTCACATTAGGCAAGAACAGTAAATGCCAAGTGCCAAAAGCCACACTGGAAACACTTGTGACAAAACAGCTTTTTATGTATTTTCTATGCTCTCCATGCCAGTAAAATCACTGGCAAAACAACTGAAAATAGGCAAGATGCCACACAAAACAGATTCATTAGCAAGTACTCTGCCATGAGCTTGGGAAGAGAAAAAGGCCACGAGACGGAATCTAGAGAGGTGGAATTTCTGCTTCTTTTGACATTCATTGCCAGGGGAGGCCATCCCTAAAATGCTTACTGAAAAGATGAAAACGCTGACGATTTCTGCAACCCACCTGATTTCTCTGAAAGCAGAAATTACAAGCCCAGAGCTTGGCCCGATAGTCAACTTGGCTGCAAGGGAAAGGTGAGGCGTTATTATCACAACAGTTTCACAGCCCAGCATCACGTTTATCTGCACTGATGAGGAAGAAACAGAATACCAGACGCATAACTGGAATGAGATCCTGCACAAGCACGGAACAAACGAGCCGTTCCCTGCCCCAAGGAGTTTCCTCTCCTCGACCCATTACAACACGCAACGTTTCACCAGCTTCATCTCCCCCTGCTTCCTCTTCCTGCTCTTTCTGCTTTTCCCCAGCCCAAAGCTCCAAGTAAGGACGATCACAACGTGGCTCTGGGACACAGATTATTCCCCTGAAATTCTCAGCAAAACTCTAAGAAAAACTGTGATGCTCACAGCAGAGCCAGGCTACGAGCAGCGGGACGGGCAGAAGGCAGCAAACAGGCAACACCGCAGCCCAGAGGACCACGCTAAAAGCTCTCTAAGATAGCAAAGGACTGGTTGTTCCTTGTTCCCCTGCTAATCCCAGCCTGGCGGCCCCCTCGGCGACAGCCCCGTCCCCAGCCTGGCAGAGGGCTTTGCTGTCCTGCCCCTGAGCTGCCAGGCACCGGGACAGCCACCAGCCGCCCCTGGCACCCCCCGCCGCGAGCTCCTACCAGAGCGGGTTGAGCACGGCCTTGCAGGTGGCCCTGCTGCACAGCACGGGCTCGTACTGCGCGGGCGGCAGCTCGGGCCGCTCCCGCAGCGGGCTCAGCAGGCAGCCCAGCGGCACCACCAGCCGCGTGGCTTCCAGCCGGCTGGAGGGCCACACGTTCCAGCTGAAGCGCACGCCGTCGCGCTCCTCGTTCTGCTGAATGAACTCCTGGTACGTCGCCATGGCGGCTCTGGAGGAAAGACAGAAGCGCTCAGTCAGGGAAGTGAGCTCCGGGCACCGCGCCGTCCTTCGCCGCTCCCCTCAGCGCCCACCTGTCCGCGCCGCCCGCCGCCGCTCCCTCCCAGCATGCCCCGCGCTGCCCGCAGAGCCAGCTCAGCGGTACGGGCTGCCCGCAAACAAGATGGCGGCACCGGCACTACCCGCCCACACTTGCCGCCATCTTGGCTAAGGGCACTGCTCGGCGTGACCCTAACAAATATGGCGGGGGAGGCGTCGTTTCCCACAGACGCCCAGCGGGGCCTTGCCGCCAAGCGTGCCCGCACACGGTGTCACGCTGTGGGGACGGCGATAGGCAGTGCTGACACTGCCTCACACGCTCACGGAATCACAGAACATCCCGTGTTGGACCCAGTCAACGATCATGGAGTCCAACCCCTGTCTCCACACAGCAGCACACAAAATCCAAACCTATGGCTGAGAGCAGTGTCCCAAGGCTCCCTGAGCTCCAGCAGCGTGGGGCTGCGACCCTGGGCACACCGCCCTCTGGGGCAGAGCCTTTCCCTAATCCCCACCGACCCTCCCCTGACAGCTCCGTGCTGTTCCCTCGGGCCCTGTCCCCAGAGAGCAGAGCTCATTTTTGGCATCTTCAAGGTTTCAAACTGTAACAGCATCCAAAATGAAACTTAAGTTATGGCAAAGTTATGCAAATAATTGTATGCATCTTGATACATTGGCTAAACACAGTCCTGCGAAGGGTGAAAAAGATGCAGCTTTGCTTTTCGTTTTGACAAAGGAGTTTGAGAACAGGTTTCAAGATTCCCCAAAAAAATCATTTTTTTGGTATATTTGTGACTCCATTTTCAGTTGACGTAAACACATTACCTGCGAACTTTCACAAGGAACGTACAGAGTTGCAACTAGACATTCAGCTCAAAAATCTGATCACGTCTCTTTACTAGACTTCTGTAGGAACCATCTGAGCAGGGAAAAATACCCCTTACTCCACAGTCACGCCTTACTCACGTCATCGCTGTTCTGCCTCCCATGTTATGACGTTGGCCCACGATATCAGAGGTGGATGTTGGTGGCATGGCAGCAGAGGTTGAACCTTCCCACCCATGTCCTGTTCCATGTTGTTGCTGTGTGACAGATGGCAGCAGAAGGGCACTCTGGCCCAATGGTGGCTGTGGTAGAAGTGCACGTGAAGCAAAGGGGTGGAATCAAATTCCTCTACACAGAAAAAACGGCGCCCACTGACATCCATCAACGCTTGCTGGACGTCGATGGAGACCGAACAGTGGATGGGAGCATGGTGAGGTGGGGGTGGTGCGTTTCGGCAGCGAGAATTTGCTCCATCAAATATTGTGTTATTGTGCTCTGTTGTATGATCCATGGAAACAAACAGGAGGAAACAAACTTGTGGAGCAACCGATGTACATTAAATATATTACATATTTTCTGTGCGGCAGAAGATAATTCCTCTTCGCTCAGTGTGGCCCAGACAAGCCAAGAAGTCGGACACCCATGGTCTAAGAGCTCTTTTCTCAGTCTCGGGGCAGCCATCCCAGGGTGAGGCAGGAGAGGGCACTCCAACAGCACCAGAGGAATAACCATCACCCTAGCTGTCCCCAGAGGTGAGCACAATAAATTAAAAAAATAAAAAAAATAAAAAAAAAAGGAAAATTCAAATAGCCAATCCAAATAGCCATAGTTTTCACTATCAAAGTTTGTCATTAATGTTTTAAACTTTGGACTGGAGGGGCTAGGCACGTTAAACAGTACCTGCGAGCTGTACTTTCTCTCCGTTCACAGTTCAGCCTGGCACTGTAGTTAATGCTTCTGGAGCCAGGAGAGCTTCCTTAAAAGATGACATTTTGTACCACATGGTGAAAGGGACAGCTTCGCTGAGTAGAAGAGAAACTGAAGTAAGTCAGAGAGGAAAAAAGCCTGAGCTATGAATGTTATCTTTTTGTACTTATTCTCTTTTCAAGCCAGGTTCATGAATATCCACAGTGACAGAAGGATCATTCCTCTTATTTAGAGGGATCAAGCAGATTCCTGTTTTACAAATAGAAAGGTGAAGTTGCTCTACTTTTCTCTCTAGGCATATTTTTTCCAAATTTGACAAGTCTTCTTACAACTGCAACACTAAGAAGCTTCAGGGACCACAAAGATAAGGTCATCTAAACCAGACCAACCCAGTACAAACGAGCCAGAATTTAAAGGGCTTAATAGCCCAGCTCTCCGCTTCCTAAAGCCGTTCGCTGACAACAAGCTCTCCCTTCTTTTTCTCATTGCCAATGAACATGGTCATACCGCATGAAGTGACAGACTTGCAGGATGTGTCACTTCCCTGAAAGCTATCTTCTAGCTGAAGCAGAGCACAAACGATTTGTGTTATCTCTGCTGCAGCAGGATGCAGACTCTGTTGCGTTAGGTTGTCTTCAAAAGAGACAATCCCAGCCTCACACCTCAGTGAAATTATCTTTGGCCGCATAACGGATGCCTGAAGCTGAGGTTAAGACCAGTGAAGTGAGCAGCATTTTTCTCAGGCTTCAGCGTGCTCGGTGGTTAAAGGCAGCAGAGGAAGAACATAATTTCACCCCCACATCTTTTGTAACAACACTTCTGCCGCTGTAGAAAGAGAGATGTATCCCTGTCATCTCACGAGATAGCACTGCAGGAACAGAGCAAGCCAGCTGTGGGTGTCACCCTGGTTGACACCATCAGACTTGGTCCACATACACACCAGCTTATCCATCCTTGTTGTTTGCTCCAGGATAACACAACATGCCCAGCTGCCTCTGCATACCCACCTTCACTTGACGGGACAAGAAAGGTTTCTTTTATTGCTTGTACGGTACCAACCACCAGCCTTCTGTCCACGTTGCACGCTACAGGCAGCGAGATGTGAATCGAGGAAGATTTGAACACTTCTGTATGGTAACCAGACTGCTTTTAGAAGTGACAAATTCCTGGACAACACTGAAATAACTGATGTCACCTCCCATCCCAATTCGTGGGCTGTCCTCCAAAATCTGTCTGTGTTAACCAACTGTTTGCTGCTTGTGGTCAGATATCCTTGCATGCTGACAACTCAGTTGCAGAGGTGATTCCCAAAAATGTGTCCTTATTTTCAGACAGGGAGTTCTGAAAATAGCTAGGTCTGAGAAGTCCACTGTTGTGCTCAACCTCACTGATTGTTTCCCAACACCAGGAGGGTATCACAAAGAGCAGCTGTGCAGACATCCAGAAACAGCAAATTGTACTGGCACTCAGCTCTCTCCACAGAGTTTGTGTGCCTACACTGCCCTGCCCTCTAGTACTTCATCCCAGCCCTCTGTTATTGCAGATGGCGGAGAGCTGACGGTACCATATATGCACAATGTTCTCATTTATGAAAAGGAGCTGACTTTTCAAGATGCTGCTTGATTACAGGTTAAAGAAGAGGTGATGTAATTAATTCGCCTAACCATTAGTACAAAAGCCTGTTTACTTCCAAAGCAGGATTAGAACTCACATTTCCAAAGACAGAACCACACCTCTAACGCTGCCAGAGATCCATAGTCAGAGCTGTGTCTGGTTTCCTCAAAGAACAGGTCCATGTTCCAGCATGCCTTGTGCCACCATGAAGGGCAACAGGCTTAAGACAACACAGTCTATCAGTTATTGCCAATTCTTGAGTCCAGAGATGCACAGAGAAGGAGCCAGAGAGGCTATGCTCAAAAGAAACACAAACTGGCTCCACATCATAGGAAGAGAAGATCATGCTTTTTGATGACATGCCAGTATCATGCCTTTCTCAGATCACAAACCAAGGCCAGAGGCCATGTTTATGTACAAACAGCTGTCACTGGCATCTTTTGTAACCCTGAGGGCATTCAGCCTGCCTATGAAAATTTTCCAAGTACCAGTATTATAGGGCCAGAGGAGCCATTTCTTTTCTGGAAAACACACATCTTCACAGAATACTTACACTCAGACTTTCAGCTGACATATGTATGTACACGATGCAGCTGCCAGAACACAGAAACACGGATTAGTTGATCCTGTAGCTGTCAGATGAAGGAATAAATACAACAGAAACATCACCAGACACCGATAGCACAAACGTACATAAGAAAAAATCAAATACTGTTTTAATGATAAACTAGCAGGTAAGAAAGACGGTAATGAATAGTTGAGTTCTGTTTGACATACTTAGGACCTTTCCCAGATCAGATTCTTGGTCTCCAGTTAGATGAGATAGCTATCATGGGGAAAACAGTGTCAGCTTTAGGACTTCAGCTCCCACCGGCAGCGCAAGTCTGAAGGCAAAGTTTAGGATCTCATTCTTGACAACGCTCACTAGCGAGCTTTTCAGACCAGCTGATGACTTATCTCCTCTCATTCAAAATAAGAGCCTGTTGAGTACTCAACACAATCCTCGAACGTGATGCATCACCAACACAGCCGTTCTGTGGCACTTCTCAAGTCACACACCCACATTTTTGTACAAGAATGGATCTGTGTTTCCACTTCAGCCTCGATCTTCAGTCCTGGCTTGATTTTCAGCCCACTCACAGGACTGCTCACACAACTGATGTGTTGCTGCTTTGCGTTTACTTAAAAAACCAAAGGAACTTCATGTCTTGAAGTTGCTCACAAATTTAGAAGTACGCTTTTGAAAAAGCAAGCTGCTTTGTCATCTTGGCTGTGAAGAATGAATTGAGTTTACAGTTTTCTTTCACCTTAAAACTCCAGCCATTCTGTCATATAAATACAGTTTGATGGAGAAATCTCACCACCTTCGTGGCAATCATCAAAAACCTGGGAAAGGAAAGCTTGTGAGTAACTCTATACAGCAAGCATGAGTTAATAGAAGCAGCATGGCCTTGTGTTTTCTTCTTCTTTCCCAGTAGAAAAGCAGTAGTCTAGCAGAGGACAAAGTCTAGGAAGTTTAGTGTCAGCTCTGAGGAAAAGTAATGTGAGCAAAACAGATCCCACTGTAGTAAATGAAGCAACAGACATGCCTGGCAAGTTGTACCCATATCTTGGCTCATGATCCCCGTGGAAGAGGCCAAAAGCTAGACAGATGTGAGTTAGCTTTTTAAAAAGACATAAATAGGCAAACAACCCAAGATCAGATAATAAAAAGTTATATTTTAGAACAGGCTGAACTTGAAAGCACCCCGTAACATACAGGAAAGGAAAGAGTCAGCATGTAAGTGGGAAATGTCCTGGCCTAAAGACTGCCCCTTACACCATAACTAAAGCATCACTGATGATGTTCATGAGCACCCTGAACATAGTTGGCTTAGCAACCCACTTAAAGGCTTGTATCCAAAAAGCACATGCTATTACCTATTACCTATGGAATTCATGTACAGAATTCCTTACTCACCGGGCAGAGTCCGCAGGGTGTCCTGACTAATCCAGTGGGTTGTATGAGAGGACTAACAGCTCTGTACAACTTCATTTGTCCATCCACGCTGCCTACTGTCCCTTCCTTTGCAGCAATAATAGTCATCTCCACTTTTCCGTCGTATATGAGCGTATTTAAAATGGTTTCAATGTCTTCCATTGACAGCTCTACCTAAGAAACAATTTGTAAAATAAATATAGGAAAGATGCACCACGAAGCCCTGCAAGGAGGAAACAAGAGCAAACCCCACGAGCAGCAAATTCTTGGAGTTCTTCTAACCTGTCCCACATAAAGGTACAGCTCTTAGCACTTTTGGATTACATTAGCCTCGACTGGCCCAAAAGAATTTTCCTGTGCACCTCAACTGCATGATCCTAGCATGATACATTTCCAGTTTTACAGCAAAACAATTATGGAAAAAGTCAAGAGTTGATGGTGACCAGTAATGGCCTTGGGGTTTTGGTTGGTTGGTTGCCTGGTGGGCTTTTTGTTTCATTTTGTTTGTTTTGTGGTTGGTAGTGGGTTTTTTCCACTAAAACTGCTTGAAACGCGTAAGCCAACTTGAAAATTATAAGATGTGTCATGGTTGAGCTTATTAAAGGAAAACTGATTCCAGTTCTCATCAGCAAGGATGTGAATGCTAACTTTTATAAGCCTTTGAAAGTCCCCATGCACAGAGTATCCTGGAATCCCATGCAGCACCACTGACAATCCTCAGAAAGCAACAAAGCAGCAGAGCCCACCTCCACTGCAGTAACTGCAAGGCCTTAAAGCATGCACCACACCTGCAGGACCTAACTCCTGCAGCTAGTCATGCACTGCCCGTTCTGAGAGCAGTAAGATGAATTTATTCTGACCTTACTGATACCCAGTTCACAGATGTACTTCCACACCTCATGGGAGGAGGCGAAGGAGCTGTTCCTCTGTATCATGGGGTTCTGTTTGCTCTCTCGAGCTGCTTCTGCCTGGGGGAAAAAAACAAAGATGAGTTCCAGTCAGTGCTCGCTGCCAAGAGCTTCCTTCAACACTCAGCTTCAGGCAGACTGAAGTATAAAAGTTGTTTTGCAAACCCCTTCTGGGACGTGTTTTTTTTATTTAGCATTTAAAGCTATGTCCTCAAGACTGGTGTATGTGGGATAACACAATGCACATCCAAATAGAACTTTACACTAAATATGAGATAACATGGACATAGTAATTGATATTACAAAGGAATATCAACATTTGGTGTTTTGTTGACAAAAAAAAAAAGTTTCTGCTGTACCTAGCTCTGCTTAAAATATTTTTTAGTGGGACAGAAAAATGCTGCAACCTGCCTAGGACTTGTTTAGTGGAGAAAGGGCTTCTCCTCCAGCCAGACCAGAGGAAACTGCCTGACTGCCTGCTGCCTTCTACTCTCTCAGGAATGAGAGCTCTGAGAACAGTGACTTTTGCTGGGGTTGGGTTTTTTTGGTCCTGTGTCCTTTGCTGCCTGGCTTGTCATTGGATTTTGAAGATGGAAGGTTCTACTGTTATTAAAATGCAATATCACCAAACTTGCTCTGACAAACAAAAAGCCAGTAGAGATTTGCTGATTCAGGTACAACAATGGGTAACGCTTACAGAAAACACTATGGAAAACTTAAGCCTCATGTCACTGGTTTTAGAAATAAAAGAATTACTTGGACAATACAAACGGAGGATTGATTTAGTGGTGGTGCTCACCTTACTCTGTAGGAATTTAAAACATTGTTGATTTAACACCTCCACAAATTCAGACTCAAAGTCCTGGTCACTGTACCAAGCCCCACCGGTCACTGAGCGGTCTGGCTGCAGGTTGTATAGCATGTACACCTTCTTCTTGGATGCCTGTTAGAGACAAGCACACAGCTCTTAATGGATGAAACCATAATAAAGGAAGATTTAGGAAAATATCTGCAGAAGAGACAGTTCATTACCCTTAAAACCTAAGGCACAGAAACCCCGCTGACTCAAGCTCTCCTTAATGTGTTTAACTCCTAGATGGACATATAGAGAAGATCTGTACATTCAGACCAACAGTATGTCATAAAATAACAAGACAATCCTACCAGCAGTACATACACAATACAAACCTCACTGAAGAAGACACTGGAGTTTACATTTTAGCCTATTGACCCTCATCCCTCTCCACAGGCAAAGGAGGGATATCTTTAGAGGAACTTAAATGGGAGGCTTTCAGCTGTTTCTTCAGGAGATAATCCGTACGCTTATGATAGAAGGACCCTTACATGATCAAACCCTGCACCTAGTTAGCTCCTGTGAACTCACTCCTTACTGCCACACCTTGATGGAGCGAGTGGTCCTTCAGTCCTCGTGTTTGTAGACAGCTAAAGGGCAAAGACTCTCCAAACAACAAGTGCTGAAGCAATGTCAGCAGCATTACAAGCCCTGTATGAGTAGATTTTTTCAACAGCACCTGCATAAGTCAGGATGTTGCCTCCATGGTGTACATGAGAAACTGACACATAGAAAACGCACACTGGGATCTTGAAGAGTTCACAAGTGGCCCTGCCAGCATTCCAGGCCCTGCAAGACAGGACCTCTACTGGAAACCAGAAGAATGCCCAAAGAACATGCTCATGTCAGTGATTTGCAATGAATCCGGTAAGGGAGAGCAGGACAGTGCATAAGCATTACAACAGAATGACAAAAGCACTGAAAAGAATAAGCCCTACTCTGGTACATGGACCATTTGCACTAAGATATGAAAGTGCTTGAGTAACTGGAACAAAGCAGAATAACCAAGACTAAAACAGAATCAAATGTCTTAAAGGGTTTAAACAATACACGTCCAGTATCAGCCAGATAACTGAAGGGAGTTTGGGGATGTTGTGGAAGGAACAACCTTGCAAGGCCCCTTGTAGCTGGGTAACCATCTCCCTAGTACCAGGAACAGTTGCAAGTGCTCAGGTATCAGTATAGGAGGTAACACACTGTGCTACAAATGTAGCAAAACTGGGACCAGCGGAGACAAAGTAAATATAAGCAGGTTGCTTATTGGGGTGGAAACAGTGGAGACAGATGGTACAAGGATAGGGAAAAGAAAGTCAAGAAACAAAAAAGAAGAAGAAATAGGAGTCTTAGATCAGAGGGAAGGATGTGCAGGTGGCAGGAGGGTGGATGCCTCCAGACAGCAGAGACACTGACCTATGGACCCAAGCCCTGGGATGCTGGAGGCAGGTGTTTTGGGCAACCCAGACTCTTTGCTAGGTTTATGTCCTCAAGACTGAGTGTGGAAGGGCAGAGAAAAGGGAACAGCGCTGCAGATTGGTAATAAGCAGTGAGAGGTTTGAAAGTGTGACAGAATTGTGACAACAGCTGTGTGTAATTACAAATTAAGAGCACTGAAGCCATGATTTGATAATGCTATGTAATTAACAGTAGTGTGAACAGCGATAGAACTGTATATGAACAGTGATGTATTATTTAGATTATTAATTAGCTTGCTAGTAGTATGTTTATTATTTAGTAAACATCACAGCCTCTGGGGTCTGGTGCACCTCAACCATGCATTCTAAATATGAAGAATGAAATGTTGCTATGTACTCAGCAACAAAACTGTTGCCAAAACAAGGTTTCTCTGCTCTCAGTCCCCTGACCAAACATGTACAGCATGCAGCAAAAACCTGAGATTATCAAAAAAAATTCCAAACCACTCACCGCCACAGATTTAACTGCTTTAATTAGTTTCTTGCTTTCCAGGTTTTTCAGTATCTTGTTGATCTCTGTTAAAGGCAGATTACTTTTGTATCTGATGTCCCTGCTCCAAATACCTGTTTCAAAACAGAGAAACGAACACAACTGAATTACAAGCAGCAGCCATTTGTTTCTCTAAGCACTTGCAAACCAAAAACCACAACATTGCTTGACCTGTTTGCCAGCCGTAGGATGCGTCCCCTATCCTACCATTCCCAGCAAAAGGGGAAGAAGAGGATGAAATAACAATCAGCTGACAAAACAAAATAAAAACACACACCACAGCCACCACACTGTCCTTCTGGCCTTTACTCCACACCTGAGAGCTCTTACACGTAGACCCCATTTGGCTGCTAACACAAATACATCAGAGAATTGTTCTTGCATTTTTAGGCAACTACTGTTTGCTTCAATGACAACACCACAGCCAGTTCTACCTGCTCTCTCTCAACCAGAGTGTGCTAAGATTCCTAAGAAAGCCTAGTTACTAGCTGTGCTTTCTGCTGTTAGCACAGATGTTAAATCCAATACAGACATCATGTTTTCTTTTAAGCAGTGAGTGTCCTGCACAGGTTCCTCCATTTGGCAGTCCTATAAATAAGTCATAAGTCATATTCTGAAAGAGGCCCCAAAAAGTCAGATCGGAGAGGTTGTTATTTCAAAACAGAAATATATCTCTGATGTTTAAAGAAGTAGACATCTGAACATTAGCTACAGAGTTGCTAAAGGCACTCTAGATTTTATATTTGTATTGTGTGGATAAGCATTTAAAAGTTTGGACAGGACAAGTTCCATAAACTGAGTCAATAACATTCACAGCTATAATTTACTTTAAATTACCTTTGTTGCCTGCATCTTCTATTATTTGGTAAACCAGCTTCTCTTGATTGTCAGAGCCTTTCATTTTACTGTAAAGTTGAACGGACAACAGGATTTTTAAAAGTCTGAAAGAAGTTGGATTTATTTTAAACTGAAAACAAATCCCATGCAAAAAATCCACACTGCACAGAGTGAAAAAAAAAAACTACACAATAAGCCAGCCACTGGCAAATATAATATATGACACCAAACCTCTCCGCATCAATCCAAGCTTGTCAGTGAGAAGACACAGTAAAGGGAAAAGGGCACAGTTTGGGGGGGGGGGGGGGGGGGGGGGAGTAAGCAGGGGCCCCTCAACTTGTCTAAACAACAGGGAATTTGGAGTTGTACTAACACAACTGTGGAAGGTCAAACACTCACAGAGCATAATTTGGGGTCATCTGTCTCTACAAAGGGACAGCAGAGTGCTCCAGGCTCTAAACCACGCCTTCTCACTGGTCTGAGAGAGCCTGAATTCAGCAGTCTTTCCCTAATGCACTGGAAAGAGAGGTTGGGATGCCTGCGCTGAGGATAATTTTGGAGGATATTTCTTTCTAGAAGCAAATCTAGGCAGCTCTTCGTTTCACATAGGCATCACAAAACACAGTTTGAAGGCACATTTTAATAAATTAAATAAGAGCATGAGCTGCACATCCAGTGGTCTCCTGGAACTGCTACAGGTGGTGATCACGCAACACGAGCAGCGAGGAAGACCACAGATCCGCAGCTGCAGACGGCATGCTCAAGCTTCAGCTGGGTTTCCCCTGAGCACGTGCTCTGATCACACAGATCACTTTGCCAGATCTGGCACTCCGGTAGCAAGTTACAGCCGGAGCCCCATGGCAGCCTCTGCTCAGTAGAAATTACTGGAACGTATTTCAGGATCAGCTCAGGGAGGGGTTAAGCGTACCCTCCTGAGACAAGCAGTTAAGTTCTGCAACATCTCTGTGAGCCCATGTTATTCCTCAGTGCCTTCTCAGCAATGCATCAGATGGGTTGCAGAACCGTGTTCAAATATTTATGCAATATTTATTCAATATTTATGGCTTACCTTGCATTTTGAGACTCTTTGATTCTGTACAGGAGACCTGCATTGCTCCGGAGAAGGTCCAGTTGCCCCTACAAGAAACAGGCACAGCACATTTACTTTCCTCCAAATGTTTCAGAGTGTGACAAAAATCTCCTCAGCTTATAAAGAAAACAAATTTATTCTGTATCAGCTGCATAAAGAAAAAGGGAAAACAACATTTCTAACTGCTAGACACAACAAGAGCCCTGAGGATATTGTTTTTCCCCTCTGACTATGTTTATCTTTAGCTACCAGAAATAACAAACACAGCTCCAGCCTCCTCCTATCGTTTCTCCTAACTTTTACCTTGTAGGAGGGACATGGAGTTATTGCCTACATTTTGGTTCCCTCCCACCAAAACGCTCACCTGCCCGGCCAACCAGCAATCACACTAGAGCTGCACTGCACAAGAGTATCCCACAATCCTGACCTCAAGTGGAAAACTTTGGGGTTTTTCTTTGGTTGCTTAGGTCTTCCATCTTTTTTTCCCCCAATTTTCTTTTTTCAAACTAAGCGGAAATCACTGGGAAACTGTCGGCCGGGATTGAGAACGCCTCTCAGAGGCCACTGCAGCCATTGCTCCTACAAAAGATCTCAACTTGGCATCACAGAACGGAACCACGCAAATGGAAAACGGCAGAAAGTGGCTGTCATTAGTTACAGTGACCCTAAGAGGTTATGGCAACCACAGTGAAGCTCTGGCCACTGCCAGCCATGGTGGATGGCACCAGCCCCAGGGGCGCAGCCTGACGGGGCGATGCATGGAGCCCTACCATGGAGAGCAGCCTGTTGATGGCCATGGCTCGCTGCTGGGCTTCCATGTGAGGCATGTCGTTCTGGATCACCTGGTCCGTGATGCCATGAGGGAACTGGTGGCACAGCTCCAGAATCCTGCGGGGGGAAAAGCGGGCTGGGAACACGGCCTGGGGTACCCGAACAAAGGTTACCGGGGCCGGGATGGAGGGGAGGGGAAAGAACAGCGCAGGGAGGAGCGTGGATGGGCCCCACCTCGGCCACAGCTGCTGCCGAGGGGACAGCCCCGGCCCTTCTCCTGCACACACACCCCGCAGCTCCCGGGAGCCCCGCGGCCCCGTGACGCTGCTCTCGCCGCGGGGCTGTAACGGGGAGCAGCAGCCGGCGAGGGAACAGAACGCCAACAGCGGCGAAACGCCGATCAGAAACAAGCGGCGTCATGCAGGAAGGCTGCGGTCCCCCCGCGTGAAGCGGCCCAGGAGCAGCAGCCGGGAGGACACCGGGCCCCGCCGCCTCCAGCCCCGCAGAAGCCCCCCAGGCCGGGGCCCGGCGCACCTGCTCTCTATGTCCACGGGGTCCGGCACCTCCGGCTTCACCTTCACCTCCGCCATGGCGCTGGGCGCGGCGGCGCGCTGAGATGACGTCACGGGGCGGCGCGGGGTGGGGGGCGTTGCCGGGCAACGGGACGCGGGCAGCGGCCTGGGGCCGCGGGGCGATCGGCGCGGCAAAGCCTCCAGCGCGGGGACATTTCCCGAGTACCGAGCCCCAAGGTCTGCGCGACGTCTTTTTGCAGCGTGAGATACATCCACGTTCACGGTCGAATTCTGTGGCGCGGTAATGGCTCCATAAATGCTGATAACTGCCGCTCGTGGCTGCGTTCTCAACGCATCCAACAGCTGGGGCGGCCCTGAGGCGTAGCTGCTCTCTCCTCGGAGACGAACCGAAGAGGAGTCACACGGAGACACCACGTTCCTTAGCGCATTCTCCTGTTAATTGCTGGCTGCTCTCTGTCTCCCTGCTCTGAAGGCCGCTGCCGAGGAAGATGACGGCAGGCTCTGTCTCGGTGCCACAGGTCATCCCCCTCCGCAGCCCTCGCCCAGGGAAGGCCAAGCACGAGATAGACACAGAGACCCTCGTGGAAATAAAATCAGGTGCGAACAGCAGCTCGGGCTCCGGGTAGAACCTTTCCTTACGCCATCACTTGGGCCTCTCAGCCTCAGTGCTTTTGTTTGCGTGGAGTTCTGATCTTTATCTTCCTTATGATCTTTATCTCCCCCGTGTCTTGATGTGCATACGCGTCACAGAACCACAGGGCTTCCTTGGGGAACTTATAAAATTAACTGTTCTAGCACACCACGTGTACCTGCGCTTGGTGGGTTTTGCATTCAAGCAATATTACTGACCGGTGAGTTACGCTGCTTCCAAGGTGAAGCTCTCGAAGCTATGGCTGCCAAACCAGTAGGTGAACGTGTGCCAGGCCAGGCTCCTTCCTCCCCACTCGTCACATTCCACCTGTCATCACAGGAGGAAATATCTCTAGTGTTGTTAGAACAGACAAGTTGCTGCAATGTTCTGCCAAACCGCTGCACGGCTGCTTTGTGTAGAGAAATATTGCTTGAAATCAAGTCACAGCCATTCAGCAAACAGTTTTTCATGGGAGAAATGGGTTTGGTCCTGAACTTTCAGTCATTCATGCATCTGCTTCATTGTGAGAAGAACAGAGCACAGTAGGGAGCGTTCTCAGGGTTGTAGAGTTTGGTTTTTTTTACAGCTCTCGCACAGTTTGGCTAATTACTTTCTCTGTGTTGTTCAGATACACCTGAGGTCTCTATTTATTACACTTTAGATGGAAGCAAACCAGAACTCATTAGGAAACCTGGCTATGGAGAGCATAACACTTTTAAGTACAAGGGTCCCATCCTTTTACCAGTTGGGAAAATAATGGTCAAGGCGCTCGCAGTCACCAAGTAAGTATCCTGGTTTATTTTAGCTCTGCTTTGGCAAGGGACAGACAGCAGCAGTGGCTCGAGGCCATGCTGTTTAAAGCAGCCTGTTCTTAGCAAATGAGACAGCAGTTTACCTGGCCAGTTTGCAATCAAAGTGATCTTTATGGATGGCATTGTCTTTGCTTTCTCGTAACGCTTTTTGATCATTAATAGTTCATGGGGGTGGATTCCCTCTAGGATGTTTATCTTCTGAGCCATGGATGTAGGCCAATGATCCACAGAGGCTGTGAGGGAGAGACTATAAAATACACTGTACTTCATCTGTCAGCATGGTCAGAACTGCCAGAGAATGCAGTATGATGTTTTCTGGGGTCAGAAAGCACCCAGTGATTCAGCAGACTTACAAACACTGGTCTTCCCAGGAATGTCTGTAGCTTCTCTGGAAGGAGTGCAGTGTGCCATGTACAGAGTCATGCACAAGAGTACAGTAAAAATAAATCAGTCCAGAGAACTGGATTTGGCTGCACAGCCGTTGACTTTCTCCTAATGGAACGTTTAGAGACAGGAAAAGAACACATGCATTCTCTGTTGTATTTTTAGCCTTTTTTTCCCAGTCCAGCTGGGAATCTGGGCTTGCTGTTCCCCACTATTAGCAGGTAGCCTTTGCTTGTATCTGCATTGGAATATAACAACATTATATTCCCTGTGCAGGGACATGCAAAACCTAGCCCTGTATGTATTTTCTTATATCACTCTCTGGATTAACAATTGTTTCCAGTGTGCTTTAATTAAGACGTTTCCAGGTGAGCAAAATAGATGCTCTTGAATGACAACAAATCCTAAATGAACAGCGTGGACATTTACAGGCATTTTAATGTTGCTGCTGTATTTAATAACTGGTAGAGAAGGACAGGAGTTATATCAAATTAATAGTGTGCTACCTGCTGCTTGACTGGGAAAATGAATATGAAAAATCTGGCTGTCCTCCCTCTGTTGTCTGCAATGCTGGCTAACAGCATTACCCCAGAGAGCAGACACAGCAGCATCAGGAGCTCTACAAGTAAAAGATGCTGAGGAGTTAAAGTATCCGTACACTTTACTGCTAACTTCTCAGTGTGCCCATTTTTAACTTAGAAACAAAACAAACAATAAAAAGAACACAACAAAACATTGAGAGTATTGCCCAGGATTGGACTTACCAACTGAAGCAACGATCTGCAAGCTTGGAAGAAATGTTCCAGAAGAGGAGCCACGTTCACCAGCAGTTTACTTTTTGTTGCATGTGGTTTTATGGCATGTAAGTAATTTTGTAAACACTGATTTTCAGGGACTGCAGGGAGAGTACTGTTGTAACAAAGGTGTTTCTAGTAGAGTACAAGCAACCAAACATCCTCTTCTCTCTTGAAGACAACGACAAGAATTTCCTAAGAGATGTCACGACACAGGCAAGTTTTAGCAATTGTAACCCCTCGTCTGAATATAGAACGTTGTTATGTATGATACTACTTAGAGATTAAACCTGGATTTCCCATACTTCTTGTATATTTTATTTCCCTGTTTGCCCATCTTTCCTGCCTTGGTCCTTTTCGTAAACTAAAATTTCAAGGGAATACTTTCTTCTTTTCTTACTGTTGTTTCATGACCGATTCAGGTCAAATATATTTCAAATACTTTTATAATCTAAGCTTTTCAAATGCTTGCATTGGAAATAAGCACCTTAATGATATACTTTTAAAATCATAACAAATAACCATAGCAAGAGAGGATCAGAGCAAAAAAAAATCCCATGTAATTCAAATGAAATTACTTTTTAGGAGCGGGAGGATGGAATGTTTACTACAAAACCAAAGAAAAATGGAATCAATGTGGAAATCAAGCCTGCCTGGAGTGAAACACCCCGAGATTTTCGAGGTACAGTAGCACTTCATAAAAGTAGAAGAGACTTCTCTCTTAGCTGAACATACAGAGCAAGGTTTTCATCTTATATCATTATCACGACATAGGTAATTTCAAAAACATCTCAGAAGGCAGGACATCTGGAAAGTCCAATTTTCATATCTCAACACTGCAGATGAGAACAAAATTTGCCTCCTGTGCATACCAGATTGCTTCTTAAAAATATAAAAAAATGTGATTTAGTTCTAAGCAACATAACAAGGCCCAGTCCATATTCCCATTTGTGCCAGAAAATGATGTTAAATTGATGGGATTGCAAATCATTTGCTGGAAGATTTCAGAATAAATACACAAAGCAGAAATGAAAGCTTGACCCAGATTTTATCTATAAAGGCTGTTACCCCGTGGTAACAGCGATGGGACTGTTTAAGAGCAGGGAATCATATCAATGTTCCCATATTAATTTACTCTTAAAAGCTTGTGTTTTTCTGAGAGTGCAGGAAGGAAGAAAAATCTAAATTGAGAAAAATACAGAAGGAAGATCTTGCGGAGAAGAATGAGGTTTCTTCTAGTTTAGTTTCCTGTAATTCCATAAAGTTTGTTTTAACCCAAAATATGGATGTGAAAACCATTTTTGAATGGCTAGCAATATGCTTGCCTATTGAAATTTGAAACTTGAAATTATGTCATATTAACATACATGTTAACTGCATGAAGTGAACGCCCGTGGAATAACAGGTTTGTAATTTTAGACTTGGAAACAGAAAAAAAGAGTGATCACAAGTCCCTGCAAGGACCACAGCTCCTGACCAGCCTCTTGGAAACAACAGGGAGTGGAGAGGAATCCTTCCCAGCACTACCAGCGGAGTCATTGCAGGCAAGGAAAGGGGTACTGAGCAAAACTGTAACAGTCTGCCATCAGAACCAAAAAAAAAAAAAAGCAGTGAAAAGCTGTAATCATTTTCATACCCTCTGTCAGAAACAAATGCTTTTGATTTAAGTTCATGGCTAACGACACTGCAGTAAGAATGCCCAAAGCAGTAGGCAGTTACCAATAAAGACAAAACCAGGCAAGGCAAATTATCAATGCCTGCATTGGTACAAATCCTTTTCTAATACATTACTGAATCTGCAGTTAGCAAATATCTAAAACTTAAGATTTAGTCATGCTGGAAGTAAATAGTAAGACAATTTTTTTTTTTTTTTTTTGGAAGAATCTGTAGGTCCCAATACAGCTGATGAGAGAATCAAGATGTAGTAGATACTCCTTAAAGCAATACATTTCCGTGCATTTTGTCTCAAATAACATCTTCAGCTGCATTTGCTAGATGCATTTATGTGTGTCTTGTATGCATTTTGCAAACATTAATTAATACTAGAGAATTACCTTGATTTCAGTTTGCTGGCTCGGGGGTGACTAGCCGGAAGAGCTTAACAAGCACACAGGTGGCAAGGATCCAGAGGGAGATAGATTTCCTCAGGTAAGTGACTTCTATTAACATCTTTGTCCTTGGAAAGTAGCAGAGCAATTGCTTCTAACAGCCAAGTTGATAATACTGCGAGGCTCTATCATAAACAAGGAAAGCAAAACAGATACTTGCTCACAGCAGGAGAATGTGCTCTAGTTAGGGCTTTGAAAATTCTCTTACATATAGGTGTATTTACATCTCACTGTTTAAACTTATCAACTATCTTATCGTCCTTTTAAAAGTTCTTAACACCTGTAGGATCAGAAGAAAAGCTGCCTTTTCAAATTAGAGTACAGCTCTCACCCTGCAGTAGATCAGAATAGCTCACAGTAGTCTCACAATGTTTTTATAGGTACTGAAAGGGTTATGTATCTACAACATTGGTTCCTCATGCTGCAGCAGGGAGGCCTGACACCGCTCACATCTCAGGAGACCTCATATGGCGAGGAAAAATCACAAAGCTTTGTAGCAGTCAGACAGCTTCCACCTTGCAAAGCTCTTCAGAGTTCAGAGCCTCCTGTCAGGGACACTGGGGAATGGTCTGTTGGGCCACCGCAGACTTGAAACTACAATTTAGAAATCAGTGGCCTGAGTCCAGTCACAATGGGTTCCAGATTTTTTGCCATTATGCAGCAGCACAGTACCAAAATAAGGTCAGCCAGCTTGCTGTTGCTTTCAGATGTGCGCACTGCTCTGCACCTCGCCTGTCCGACCCCTTGGCTCACTTCTGCCAGGAATGTGGCTCTCCTATCCCACCCGTGCCAGTGCGTCGCTTCCCGCCCCCTGAAGGAGCACAGGTCAGCACAAAATCCCAACACAACAAATTCTCTTTGGAGGAGCAAGGTTTCTCAGCAAATCACATATCCATTGTTTAGTCACTCTTTGATTTGGGAAGCTCTGATTTTTATTTTGTTCAGTAACTTCAGCTGTGGACCATAAGTAATTCTTAAATGAGGGGCAAAACTAACTGTGGATTGCTTCAAGTGCCACAAATTTTAATAAGGATAACTTTAAAAAAGTAGATTGTATTTTATTCACTTTTGCCAGGCAACATCACCAAATTCAGATTCCTCCTCAGCCTGCAACAACGACCACATCTTCCGGAGCTGCACATGCATCTTCCTTCAGTGCTAATTAGTGAGGTTGGTTAGTTAGTAACTAGTGCCTATGCCGTAGCTGTAGAAAGTGCATCTGATATGCCTCAAGATTTAAACAGTGGTATGTGTGCTTATGTCAGAGCACCCTGAGTTTTTACAGTGAAGTGTTTTCTATAAGCTCCTTCCAGGAGGTAATAACCCTATCTAATGAGTCAATGGTGTATTTTTTTCCCATGTATCCTCAGAAAGACATCTTGTTTGAGGCAATGCTATAGTTTCAAGTGAGGACTGAAAATATTCAGCACCTCTTTAGATTAAGTTCATAGTTAGAATGGCTTGAACTACCTGCACACATATCATGGTAGCATTTAAATCTACTGAAAAGAAACTTAGCACCTTTCTGGCACACTTACAGTCATCAGTAAAGCATTCTCTTTCCTGTTGTCTTCATATTTTCTTGATAGCCTGTGATCAATGTCACCGTTTTTTTGTGTCAGCCCACTGACTTTGCTGCTGATGTCGACTCTAATCAGCAAGATATTGAAAATGTCACAATAAAGTCAGTGATCTCATGATAACCTTAATAAGATGTGATACATTTTTTCTTTCAGATGGCACCGTGTCTCGAATGCAGACATCTCGTGCCAATGAATACACCCACTTGCGTTGTGTGTGAGTCACCAATAGCTCCACAACTGCAGCCCCAACCCAGCACCTGCCTGAAGGTAACTGAGAATAAAGGAAACAAAATAGTAGTTTAACTCCTGGCATGCATTTTCTTTTTAACAGGTGACATCACTACTATTACTTTCACCTAACGAGGGTTTGTATAATTACATTAAAGCAGTCTTAAGAATTCATAGTTAAAAAAAAAAACTTGAATAGAAATAATCACTAAAGACAAAAACACACAAGCTCAGGAAGGCATGCTGAAGAGCACCTGAAGTAGAAGCCTGAATGACAGAAATGCATGCAATTGTGTTCAGTAGAGATCATCTTAACTTATAAACTGATTTATGGCCTTACATAGTGTTACTAAGCATTTCAAGTGTATTAAATATGTCCTCATTACTCTGCTTACCTTATCTGATTGTGTTTAGCAGAGATCAGCTGGAAGGACTGGGCAGTCTTGGTCAGTGATCCAAAAGTGCTGATGGCTTTAGCTGGACAAAATCAGCCCTACAAAACACTCTCTGTGCAGGGACATGGGGATCCCTTGATGCTGTTGCTGAGGAAAAAGGCTGTGAGGAGAAGGAGACTGATACTGTGTGTCATCAATTGGTTGTGGAGCTGGAGTTGGCAACAGAGTTTTAGTTTCTATGATGACAGGACCCTGCTTGGGGATCAACACTTCCTTATGAGAGATGGAATCCACCTCACTAAGCAGAGCGAGGATATCTTTGCCAGCAGGGTGGCTGACCCTAATGTATAGAAAGGTCTGGAGGTATCCATACTGGATCTCCAGAGTGAATTGCACCATAGCTTAAATAAAACTGGCACCAAGATATGCAGGTTTGTGATGATCTGGCAATATAGCTTAACTAACATCTGAAGCCCACAGCACTGACTTGAAGGATCTCTTCTATCTGCAGAGCTGAATAACCACAGCACTTTCTAAGATCAAGTCATCTTGCTGACAGTTTTCAAATACCGTGTGTAATGTATTCTTTCTCAATTTTAAAGGGTAAAGTCATCTGTCAGGCATGTGGCACAGGAAATCCTCTTCACCATAAGCACTGTGTGACCTGTGAAAGCAAACTGCCTGAAACACAGACGGTAAGGCTTCTTGCTTCAACTGCAGTAGGATTACTCAAACCAAACCATAAAATTATTTGCTTCGGAAAACTGAAGTCATATCCCTGTGTGCCTGTGTTACAAAAGCAGAGAATCCCTCCTGCATGCCATATTCTACACCAGCACTCCCACAGATGCACCATCAGAAACGTCAAGCTAAACATTATATAAATATACCCTACACCTCCAAATTTCTCCCATGGAGATCAGGATTGTCAACATTCAGAATGCTCTTGAAAACAGGTAGTTTTGATTTCAAGGGTACTTATACAAGGGGCCATATTCCTAAGTACTCAATGTAAAAGGAACTGAATAGGAAATATTTTCTTTGTGCCATTTTGTGTATAACAATAAATTAATAACATTTTACTGTGGTTTTGCAATGAAAAAAATGGCAAGTTAGATCTAAGTCAGTCTGTTGCTTATTCTATGTTGAAATAATTCCTTTAGGCTGAACACTGTTATCCAAGTAGCTTGCTTTCCTGTTTTGCGTTATTTAGCTACCAAACTCCTCTTCAAAAGAAATATTTTCTACCTAATGCTTGCTTTGTTTTATCAGCCCACGTTTGGAGGTCCTCCCCCGCCCTACCTCAGCCAGCAAGGGAAGACAGTTCTCTGCTCAAAATGCAACCGTGTTAACCACAGCGATGCCCGTTTCTGCGACTGGTGTGGAGCCAAGGTATGTGCTGTTGGTCTTTCTGTTGACAAATCTGTTTTTACTCATCTGTGAACTGCAGCAATCTCAATTTTCTCTTTGCAAAACTCTTGTCAGTTAGTACATAGCTTATTATTATCAAAATACTTGCTTGAAGCACATAGGAGAATGTCAAGAAAAATTAAAGGACTTCCCAACTCTACTTCAGTTGATGACTTAAGGGTTTAGAGATGTAAAGAAATTACCATGGGCCAATGAGCACCACCTTACTGCATTGGCTGAGATGCAATAGCCATTAAGGGTTAGATCACAGGCTGACCTAACACAAGTTTTCCTATGTCTGCCCTGGGCTATGATCATCTATACAGGCAGTTACCAGATATGAGATGATGCATGCAATTATTTTGGCTGAAGGCCTCATGCACTTAAGGAAAGACAAGTATTTTCTCAATGGATGCTCAGTAAAATTTTCACAATGTACAATCAATATAAACATTTTCTTCAGGCGTGAATTTTATTTGTACAGCGTTTCAAGGTAAGATCACACTCCTGGAGAATAACTTTTTTTTGCTGTCAGCTAAGTCTACATGAAATTTAAAACACACACGTACATAACCACTGGTACCTACACTGTACCACGAGAGCTCGAAAGGGTGAAGAGGAAAAGAGTTCAGTCAATATTCAGCATCAGGCACCACACTAGTAATGACACGGTTTTGCCAAAGAAAACTATTTTTGAAAGTATATGATAAAAATAATGTACCAAAATGATACTTAAATTTTTTCAGATCTGAAAAATTGCTTCTCTCCATAACATGGCGCTGACATTGCTTGCTGAAGAGTCAGTCTTGTATCTGCCTCTGTATTAGCAGTCTGGTGTCCTGGTTAATATTTCTAACCTAATAGCTTTAGATGGTGTTATTTTACTTCCTTTTAATACATGTAGTTTCTTTCATCCCTCCTGAACTGTGCATTGTATGTTTCTGTAGTCACAAGTGTCTCATTGAACCTTCCAGCCTGACCCTCCTCCGTGCTACTTTACCTGTTTCAAGTGTGGCACAAACACCCGTCCATATGCTCGGTTCTGTGGGTCCTGTGGCATTTATATAGAGCCCCCATCAAGACTGAGCTCTCAAAATGGAGTTCTCATGGATGCTGGAGACTCGCTGGGGTTTTCTGAGGTAAGACACACAGAAATCCAAAGCCAGGCTTGAACACAGCTAAAAGACGAGCTGATCAGTCCCAGCAGTGGACTAGCCTCGCTCCATTAACTTCCTTTTTGAGATGTGTTCAGTGAGCAGAGGGCACAAACAAGCATATGTTTATTCTGAGGACTGTTTTCTGTGAAAATGGAGCCTTGACCAAAGGCTTTAATCCAGCCTTATTCTAAATATCAAAGCGAAAGACAAGCAGCTTTTCAGAAGTCTTCATTCTAAGTAATTTTGTCTTATTACTGTCTTATATTGTGGATTATTTGTGTCCTACTAATATAAGGTATTACTTCATGCGTATGTAACACTGCTTTGAAAACTCTGCTTGAAGAAAAGACCGTAACACTTAGCGAGGCCTGATTCTGCTGACAGTCATGAAGAGTTTTGCTTTCTTGAATTTTTGTGATAAATTGCATCATTGTTACTGACTGGTGATTATAACCAACAATTGTTAATGAGTCTCCCTTCTAGCTTTGTCATTCTTTTACAGTTTTTATATCGTTTCAGTTAACTTTCGCTTGTAAACCATCTGATTATATTACTTACACTTTTCCTTCATCTCCACCCTCCTACAGACTAAACCACTTCAAGCTCAAATTGCCTGCCAGCCTCTTCCTATTTCCTTGTCCAAATCAAGAGCAGATCTAAAAGAAACAGAAGATAAAGGAACCCAAACCATAGGACTTTTTTACCCATCTAGCAAACTGTTGGAAAAGAAGGAACTTGAGCTGGTTTTACACAAGGAAAAGCTGGAAAAGAGGAGTGATCGTAAGCCTCTCCTGACAGCCATCAGCCCTGGAAAAGGTTAGGAGGAGCTTTGATTTTATGTAATCATGAAGGACAGTGCTTATTCAAAACAAAGACCTGATATGTGACCTTGTTTTAATTCATAAGATTATAGTCTATGCAGTGGGCCATCGGTAGGCCACCGACTTACATCCTTACAAGTCTGTCTTCCAACCAGTCACTTGTAAATGAAATGCCTTAGAAATCAGATCCCCAATAATAGCTATAGGAAAGCCTATCAGCAAAAATCAAAATTGTGGCCAATGAGTCAAAACTGTGGCTAATAATAGTTTTAGTTTCAATGTCCTGAGAAAACTCCAATTTCAACCTTTCAAACCGTCGAAGGCAGTCTATCAGTATTAAGTAGGAAACTAATAAATGCTCAATTTACAAAACTGTCTTTAACATCACAGGGTAATCCACTTGTGCAGCCCAGAGAACAAGTTAATTCTGAAGCACTAGAGCAACAAACCATGGCTTGGAGTAACAGTTTATTTTTTTTTTTGTATGGCTTTCCTGTCTCTAGCTCTTTTCTACAGAGAGCCAACCTCTCAGACTGTTATCAAAATTATTTATCTGTTGGGTTCTAATGAATGTTAGAACTTCCTATTTTGACTCTGCATATAAATATCCAGTTGATGCACTATTATTTTTTAAATTATCAGTATTTTCCTACTTCCTGGCTCTAAAACATGGCATTTTCTCCTGCTTAACTCTCTCTCATCAGGTTACTGGAGAAAACAGCTGGATCATGTCTGCGCTCACCTTAGAAGCTATGCCCAGAACAACCTGGAATTCAGAGCACTGATTGGAGAGCCTCGAATGGGAAAGGTAGTGGCATCTTCCTATGGAGTGCCATGAAGAGATTACTCTCACTGCTAGAAAAACACTGCAGTAAATACCTCAGTTTTCTTCAGACCTTGACCCATTTGTATGTGGAGATTTTTTGTGTGTTTTTGTTGCTCAGCTGCTTTTACAGAATCCTACAGCAGGCAATTAGAAGAAGAGGCCCCTGACATCTATGTAGTTGTTCAGTTAAATAAGCCATGCTAGAAATAGGAGGTAGGTGATAGGCTTGCCCTTGCTCAAGGTTGGGTTACACCAGGAGATAGCAACAATTCTCTTTGGTTATGTATTCTACTTTGAGGATAAAGTACACTAGTAGTGGAACAGTGTGTTCTTTTCATACTGGAGATGTAGTCTTCAGTGCACCAACCTGCATTAAAATCATTAAAAGTGTGACAGGAAGAAGGTGGAAATTGGAGGCTCTTCCTAAAGCATCCTAGAAGGCACGGCTGGAATGACCGAGAGATCGTTTGGTCCCTGTCCTGGGGGAGGTTCAACACTGCCTCAACTTTTCCTGACAGATGTTTGTCTTGAGGCTTTTAAAACTCACCAACAATGGAGATTTCACAATTGCCCCAGGCAGTCTGTTTCTGCAGTCAATTATCTGTTGCAGTTCAGCTGCAGTGCTGTATTGCTCTCGGTAGTCCTGCTGGGTTAAGGAGCTGTGTCCTCCCTGAACGGCTTCCTAGGTGATGCCAGCACAACTGTTTGTGGCGGTGTCCTGTGGACTGGATCAATGAAGTGACCTAGGCTAAAAATAGCTGGGAAAAGAGGGGAAAAAAAATGCATCAGTACCAGTACAAAAGAAGGTTGGCAGTGAGCAGCTTGACAGTGGGATGCAGGCAGAAGTAGGATTGGAAATGCCTTCAACTGCTGTAGCTACTGGGAAACTTTTTCTGTGTCTGACTTGAATCTCCCTTCTTCCAGTTCAAACTCACTGCATCTTATCCTGTCCTGACTGATATGATGCAACAATGAGAAAAGCAATTACAGCACACAGAAACAGCTATAGAAAAGCTCCTGAATAGTGAGGGCAATAAATTGTTATTGGGCTAAACTACTTCTTTCTGGGAGGCTTAACAGTCCATCCAATATTTTGCACCTGAGCTGTACACCCCCTGAGACATATTTGGTAAACCAGCACGTTCAGAAACTGGAATACGAGTATAAATATGAGAGTATAAACATAAAAGACTGTCCTCTCGTGAAACGCAACATTATCACACCTTTTGGACCCATTTGGCATTTCAGTCATCCCCAGCTACTCCAAATACCACCTGTCCTCTGCTCAGTTCAGTGGGAAGCATCAGTACTGCCTTAGAAGCAGGCAAAGGCCACGTGCGATTTCATGCATTGGCCCCATGATAAACATCATCAGCCCATCAGCGTGGCTTGTTCCTAAAACTGTTTTTATGCGTTTTTTGTAAGAGATATTAACAGCTGCTTGGTTCTCTTTCCCTACAGATTACTTCTGCTGCCGTCCTTGAGGACGACTCTCAAGTCACTATTACATTAAATTATGCTCTTGCTGCTAACAAGGTCAGTTTGGGGGATGAGGCCTCTTGTTAGGCAGGTGGTCTAAAGTTGTTGCTAGAGCAGCCAGGGTAACACCGATATATTTTAAATTCAGGTCTAAACAAGATTATTTTGTTCAGAGGGTGTCAATTCATTACTTCAGAGAAAGGAATCTTTTTTGTTTTCTTTTGGAGCTGGTTGAACAGGAATCTTTATCTGATAAAGCCACAGTCATGTTGCTATCATTTTGCATTTCATTAGTTTACTATTAATATTTACATTCTTCTTTTGACTGATGTCTACTCATTCCAGCACCCCTTAGCTCCTTATCTGAGAACCTCCTTTTCTTCAGCCTGCATATTGTGCTCTTAAGCAACAAGCTGCGCAATTTCCAGTAGTTTGGAGATAACATTTACCAGATTGCCTGTTAACACTATTCAAACATCTAAAATCTCTACTTCCAGAATCACCATGTTTCAGAAACCACCTACGTATTCATTTCCAGTTTTTCAAAGACGTAAATCTGCCCTTTCAAAGATCCAAAATTCAGACTGTATCTCTTGGGTAGAATCTTAACAAGCTTACCTTGCCAAGTGGTGCCCGAAAAGCTGGGTCACAGCATTTCACGAGTGAGGAATTAATCAGATCTCTCAGCTGGCAGAGGCACTTTCATTTGGACAAGAATCTCCATTTCAATAAGTTGTCTCCCTCTCTCTCTCTTTTTTTTTTTTTAAATCAAAATGAACTAACATAGTTTAGAAGAAAACAGTACATTGTTTTGCCTCAAAACAGAGTTCAGGTACAGATAATCATGTCTTATGCCAATCTGAGACTGATATTAAAAGCCTACCTTTTGTAGTGTGCACCACCACTTAGAACAGCATCATCTGATTAACTTCCTGCATTTGCTGATTCTACAGGATATTCATACCAGTAAACCAGCAAAGTTCAATAACCATTACCTGAACAGCGCAACAGAAGGCAGAGATGAACAGGATGGCAGTCAGACTAGTTCTGGTGAGATTCTTTATTTGTCATTATGATACAAATACAGTGGTCAAGAATAGGAGAGGATTGTTTAGCAGGTTAGACACCAGCACAGGCAAACTCATACACTGGCACATTCTGCACCTCCTTAAGTCAATCTTTAAGTCTCAAATTCTGTCTGAGTTGTGATTTCAGCAATGTACAGACTGTCAAAAGCTCATGGGTTTGCTTCATCCCTAGAGGGCAGCTGGAAAAGCCAATAAACTGCAGCCACAGCTTATTGCAGTGTTGTTATTCTAGTGATAAGATTTCTGATGTCTTCCATATTCTTTTTCAACAGGAGCCATAAAGACCAATATTATCTCTACATTTGAGCTATGCCAGGGACTTCGGCTTTGGTACATTTGGCAAAAATTAGAAATGATGAAATACGTTAATTCTAGACCTAGTTTTCAGAGATGCTTAACTTACATCTCCCATTGGTGTCAGTAGCAGCTCAGCATTTTAGGCAACTCATACTGGACTTTGATTTTCATTAAATCAACTATTTGTAAAGTGGAATTCAGAAATGCCTATGGTATTACTTGACACAATTCAATTAATGTACGTGTTCCAGCCACTTTGTACTCCCAATCTGAGACTTCACAAATGGCAGCAGGAGTTGGTTTTCGGGTGTCAGTGGTGTGGCTGCGAGCCCAGGCACTGCAGTAGCACCCCCTCAAAGGGTTCTGCAGGTTTCGTAACTTACCAGCCCTCCTGCACAGTGCTGGATTGCTTGTCTTAAAGGACACAGATGTCTATTCAAGGTCCTCTAGTCTTGTTCTCAAGTATTTGGGAACTAAACAGCATTGAAAAAATCATAAGGTTTTTGGTCAAAACAATTCATGAATCCGAGTCAAGTCTGTTGAATAGCTGCAGCTAGTTAAGACTCAAAGCCCCCAAACTCTATATTTCATTGAATCTTCATTTCAAAATAGCAAGTTCTTAAGTCTGCTTGAGTGCAAATCTTTTGTTAAAACCAGTTTGATCTGCAACAACTGTTTCATCACTTTCTCTTGTAGAAAACTGATAAATATTGCTTTCGTTTCAGCACAAATTGAAATATTTTTGAATAAATGATTTCCAGATCTTTCCCCTGAGTTCTTGTTAGGATACTGACTCTGCTTTGAATCATTTGCTTGTTTCCCTTTCTGGTAGGCAAAGAAGATCATAATCTTTCGTACTCAAGAGGCAAAATAAAGAGAACAAAGTCAAGAACATTCACAGAAAAAGAAGATAATCTCCCTGTACGTATCTTCAGCTGGTACAGGAAAAACTAGATCTAGAGCAGCACTAACATGAAGAAGGGCATCCGAGGATAAAAATAGAAAGCTTTTAACACTGATTGGGGGGAATGGAGTAGGGAGGAAGGGAACAAAACTCCACCTTAATACAAAACCTGAAAATTGATGGCTGACATTGATTTCAAAACTGGAATGGCCGAGCTTTCTTCCTACCAAAAGCTTAACTAGATTGTTCCTGACTTTTTTTTGATTCAGTTTCAATGACAGAGCATTAGGCCTAGAGACTGTTGCAGAGTGATTTCTTACAGTTTTTTTCTAAGCACCACCATCAGATGGATGTATTACCGCCTTCCCTTGACCTTACCACCTGGTTCTGGCCCCAGAGGACGTACCCTTGGCTGTGCTATCGCTGCTGTTTGCAGTCTGACTGTGAACAACAGGTTACACAACCTGTGCAACAAGCTTCCAGGTCAGCCCAGTTTTCTCACCAAGCTGAGATGGCAGCACAGCTAAGAGATACCTTAAAGCAAAAAGTAAATCTTTATTTCCACTAGAGACCAAACATTCTCAAAGCACTGCCTACCCAATGTGTTGCCAGTAATGGCATGGAATATTTCAAAAGGGAAATGTGCAATTACCTGTGCTTGGATCACCCAGCCTACTCAATAGGTAGAAGATGTAGAAGAATCTTTGTGATATGAGTCCAGAGATGAAAATGGTTTGTCAAGTGACTGGGCTTTTGAAAGGGGAGGAGAAGGATGTAGAAGGGTGGGAAGAAATAAAATGAAAAGGTTTTTGGTTATGTTAAGATTTAGCTAACTAACTTCTGCAAGGCAAGTATATTTATTTTCTAAGTAACATGCTTCCACAAGTTCTGGAAGCTTCAGACTTTCATGCTATAGCAAAGAACTAACGCCATGTTTAATTTTACTGCCGTAAGAAGAGCTTTGTACAGCCCTGAATAGGTGCATCGATGCAAAGCTCATCATTTGCAGACGTGCTTACAGAATCAAGACTTCAGTAGTGAGATATTAGCCTGGGTTACCCAACATTTGCTCAGATGCAGACATTCTGGCAGAAGGGTCATGGGTAATGTAGGCTCAGCTACATTGCATTCTTCCTTCAGCTGCATTTTGTGTGCATTTTACACCTCTGCTCCAATGCAGATGTCCACGTGTATTTTCTCTGTGTGAAACAATAGCGGCCATTTTCTGTGTTTTCACAGCCAGAGTCCAGACAGCTACTGGATGAACTGGGTCCAAATGGGAAAGGAAGAATCACTGTGATAGAACAGTTGCTCAGTGAAGTAAGATACTGTTTCACCTTACAAATCTTTGACCGCATGAATATTAGCCTGCCATGCGACTTCAACTTCACGCTTAGGAGGCAACATCCTCACAACACAGCCATCTTCAGGTTGAAAGAGCATTTTAAATGAGAAAAACCTACTTTCCATTTATATTATTTTTCCCAAATTTCTATCTAGGTGCGTAGGGCATACTTCTCTAGGTTTGACAAGGCCATGCACAAAGAAATATACACAAATGCTGTAGGTCAGGGCAAAGCCCTTCATGCAGCAAAACAAAGCACCACCTCTACTTTTGGCTGCGTAGTAAGCGCACCCTGACTGCAGAAATCTCTTTTGAGTGCCCTTGTTACGTACACACACTCTGATTTTGAGCTGGGAGACAAATATTTTCAGAAGGAACATGAAGAATCAAGACTACGATTTGAGTATTTCTGCCTTGAAAACAAATTACTCGTCAGTGTAAATTGATGTTAAAGCACGATGGGAGGATCTTTGTGGCTTTTAACAGCTCCCCTTCCCGTCCCTGTGCATCCCAGGGAGCTGACCCCAGCAGCACCAGTGAGGAGGACCGGCCTGCTCTGACAGTGGCCGTCCTGAACAGGCGTGCAGAAGCGATCTCTCTTCTTGTGCAGAAAGGCGCTGACGTGGACCAGCAGTCGGGACCGTGAGTGAGCAGCGACTCTCTGCCTCGGGTCTCTACCAAAAAAGCACTTGTACAATTTCAGTTAGAAAAGCTGCTGTTCTATTTAATTCCTTTCCCATCAACTTCAGCTTCATCTACTAAACCACGCCAAAGCGCACCAAAGCAAGCAGCACAAGTCCTTGTGCATTCTGTATCTTACTGATTTCTTAGCTTAATTTACATACAATTTCCCTATGTACCAGGACAGTTTCTTTAGCCAATAAGCACATTGCTGACTCCTCCTGTGCAGGCACAATAACACGGCTCTCCATGAGGCAGTTCTGCTTGGACTGGAGGGAGAGGAGTGCATCCGAGCCCTGTTAGGGTAAGTGCTGCAGCTGAGCATCTGCCCAGTGTACCTGCCCAGACCTGGCCAGCAATACTGACTGACCAGAGCCACCCGAGGCTCAGTGCTCTCACCTCACAGCTCTGTCCTCGCAGGAGGAGGCACCCAGAAAGCCTAAGCAACCCCACATCAACACTTACATAGAAGCAACTTTACTAATTCCACTTGAAATGAATTTAATTAGCTTAAAACAATCTGTTCCTTATTTACAGCTGCAAAGCGAGCGTAAGAAAGAAGAATACAAAAGGGCGATCAGCGTATGATTTGGCTGTTACAGCTGGAAATAATGAAGTTATTTCATTGTTTGCGAGGGAGCTTGGACAGGGAATGTTGGACAAACTCACAAAACCCAGGAACGTTGGTCTTGTCAGCAGCTGATCATGACTGCCTTTTCTCCAAGATGGAGCTCGAGGTTCTCTGAGCTTGGGAGAACTGAGGCTCGTGTGTCCAGTTCTGCCTGCAGACATCGCTGAATCATACAATAAACTGATTATTTTGTAAAACATTCTCTCACTCTTTCCCAGCAGTTCAGAGCACAATTCTTCGTTATCTGTACTCTGCCTGGTGAGATTTTTTTTCCTTTCCTAACTGGCACAAGGAGGAGGCTCAACCTCATCTTACAAGGCACAAAAACACTTCAAGGGACCTGGGGAACAGTCCCTACAGCAGCGTGACACTTGAGCAACAGCACTGCCAGCGGTGCTTTGATGTGGTTGTTTTCCATTTCAAAGTTAAAACTGCATTCAGTGCTGCACAGAACATTAAAGGTCAGATTCTTTTCCTCCAGAAAATTGGGTAAAATTACTTTGCCATGTTGCCTTCCACTTCTACTTATAAATGCATCAACATGAGGCAACAGCCAGCTCAGACGGAAGTTTATCAGGACACTGAGCACACCATGGTTTGGTATTATCAGACAATACCAGCCACCACAATCCTATATCCCTGAAATATCCCTGAAAGAGTCTTGATCGTTTTTATTTCCAAAAGTATCCAAAAGCATCGGCGGTATTCAGTACAAAAGTGAAAGTCTCTGCCAGCTCTCCCAAGTAGCAATCCCTGAAAAAAAAAGATTATGTATGCAGTGCACCAAACCCCAGGTACTTCCTGGACAGACTCAGGTGAGTAAAGGAGGATTCAGCACTGTTCTGCATCTCACAGACGCAGCTGTGGTGGACGTGGTCCCAGGAAACGGTTGTTCAGTCGACGTGGCAGTGTCACGGCAGCGCGCCGGGCGAGGCCAGGGCAGCCTAGGAGCACAGCTTCTCTACATCATGCCGCACGCGCCTGGCCGCATCTTCAAAATCGGTCCCCTTCTGAGAAATTTGATTTTTCTGCAAATGAAAACAAAACGTTGCTGCTGGGGGGGTTTCGAGGGGAACGCATGCTGCGTCTGTGGTAAGGCAAAGGCTGGGGCCAGGGGAGGGCACACTGCCACCCGACCTGGTGGGACCCGGTGTGGGGAGCCACGAGGCCGCCAAGCAGCCCCAAGAGGGGAAACCAAAGAGCTGCTCCGGCCTCGGGGATGCAGAGAGCCCCGCAGCGGACAGGGGTACGTACAATGGCGTTTTTCACCCGCTCCTTGTCCAGCTTCAGGAACTCCTGTATCGTCAGCTTGGCGGGGTCTTTCTGAAGGAAGGCGAAGGCGCAGCGCGCGGAGTGCTTCTTGTGCTCCTCCCTGGCCAACGAGAGCCCAGCAGCCCGTCACAGCGCGGCCGGGCCCCGCCGCGGGCCCTGACCCCCCGCCACCCCCCCTCTACTCACAGGGGGTCGTCGTCGGGCTCCCAGCCCTCCAGCTCCTTGAAGCAGAAGAAGCACCGCGCCACGTCGGGGCCGTTCTCGCTGGGGCAGTGCACAAAGCCCGCCGCCGCCATCTGCGGGCACACGGAGGGGTCAGCGCCGCCCGCCCGCTCCGCGCCCCGCTCCCTCCCCCCGGCAGCACTGACCCGCTCGGGCGTGCAGGCGCAGCCCTCGGTGAAGGGCCAGTTGCGGAAGGTGGCGATGCGGGTGGGGACGAGGTAGTACCGCCGTTCTGCGACCAGAGCTTTCAGCGTCTCAGCGGCGGCCTCCATGGTTCAAACTGCGGCGGTTGGGAGCGCGGGGCAGGGCGGGAGCGGGGCGGCGCGGAGGCTGCTGGGAGCTGTAGTCCGCTGTAGCCGCCATCTTGGCGCGGGACCCAGGAGGCAGCTGGCTCTGCAGGGAGGAGCCGGCTGCTCCTCCATCAGCAGCAGGGGCTGAGCGTCCTGAACCGCCCGCTGGAGCAGGTGGTGGCTGCCCACAGCCTCCTCCGGAAGTAACATAAAGTCCGGATGGAAGTAACCCACCAAAAGGAGCAAGCTGGTGTCTCTAAAGAAGCATTCAGCACTCACCTGTTCAGCCTGAGTACTCTCTGGACAGACAGCTCCCTTTCAAAGGAAGCTGCAAAATGTTTGTTTTACCAGGTTATCAACTACTACACAGAACGATCCCGCTATTTCCCCAGCACAGCTGCTGTAGATCAGCAGGCAAGAAGAGCTAACCAGGCAGCTTCCTGGCTGCGAAGCATCACAGCACACACAAACGCCTGCAAAGCTTGGGGCTGTGCTGCCCTTTTAGGAAAAATTTTATTCTCTAAGAAAAGTTTGTCCTCATAAAGTGGGTCATGAACGCAGAGGTGAATTTCTGCTCACCTGCATAGCCAGCAGAGTAGAAGACACCGTTTCTAGCAGACATTTGAGCGTCCAAGACATCCAACTGCATTCTGAACGGGCACCACCACTTCATCAGTGTCCTTCAGCTCTGCTTTGCTGGGATCCCTTCACAAGCTAGGAAGGTCTTCTTGGGTCATGGCCATCTGTCTTTGCCCAAACCATCAGCAAAGCGATGCTCAGGACAGCTGCACTTGCACCTCCTTCTCACCAAAGCCATTAGCATCAACAGGAAAGGATTTCATAGCGAACGATTCCAAGCCATCTGAGGTTTTCGCAGGCAGCACTAAGGAACAGGGCGCAGAGTATCCCAGAGCACATGGCAATAATGCCAAGGGATCAAAATTAAAGGCTGTGGTCCCAGGAATGTGGGATATCATAGATACCGCAGTTAACTGGCTGATTTTCCAAGGAATAGGGGGCAAATCGGGATGAAACAAGCCATCGCAACCTAAATGCAGGTGGACTTCAACTGTGCAGAACAATCTCTTGTTTCTGCAGTCTGCAGAACAGCAATATTGGGTGTTCCCCAACCCCCAAAACCTTTACTGAATCCATTCAAGAAGAGCCTCAAAATCTTCATGTCCATCTTTGAGAATATGATGCAGAACTGCTCTTCTTCTACACGGATTATCTTTTACCTCCTGCTTCTGGCTGGCGAGGAAAGAGCCTGCTAGGTCCAGAATGTACGTGGCCTCTGAGAGGATGCACAGTAGAGATCTAAGGGGTTTATTGCCCTGCTCCACAACTTCCCCCCTCCCCAGCTTTGCCTCTGACCTGTGGGATTTCATTTCAGAGAAGCAGGAAGCCTCCCCTGTTGGTCATACTTCAGTTTGCTAGATTTCAGTGAAAAAAAGATGGAGAGACAGCTTAGCAAACAGCATAACTACAGGTAGGCTCTTTAAAGGGAAGGGCTTTAATTCCATTCATAAAGACAGTTTGTTTTTTTTTCCCTTTCCAAGTACAGCTAACTCGTAACACCAGTAACATCAAAAATTTTCACGCAGTCATAAAGCAGGCTGAAATGGGCATGGATATTAGACCACACGGTTCCTGGATGGGCTCTTTCTTCCTCTCACTAACACTGATTTTGTTTGGATGAAGATGTACACTGGCTACACAAAACCATACTGCACGTCCACCTTTCTGCTGTTACCAAAATGAAGAGTTCATTAAGGCAACGCTGTCCCCAGGCAGCCAAAGGGAACACACAGCAGATTAGGAACAAAGAAGTCACATTTATTGCGTAGCTCTCTGTGGGCCTTGATGTGAAAGGAAAAGGACAGTGGAGATTATTCATATTTAAAACGTGCTGACTGGCCTTTGGTCAGGCAGCAGAGCAAACTGCCAACTTCCTGCTCTTTTGCAGTAAAAAAATGAGGAGAGAGAGAAGCTGCTAAACTGTGTAAACTGCTACACCCTGGTATAGAGTAACTGTTCTGTTCGTTTTCTTAAATTCTTGGCTATTTCTTTTTATTCTTTGCTCTCCTCTTAGAGCCATGAAATCACAGCCTAGATGCTTCCATGAACTGGAACTAGCTCACCTCTGCCCTCTGCTCTCTCCAAGCTGTGAACTGGATGCTTCTACAAAGCAGAGCCTGCACGTCTAACCTCTCCACTGACTTTTGCTCTGGGTTTCTTCTAGCCAGTGTCTTACAGCAGGAGGAGGCGGATGCTGGTAGGAGCCTGAGAGGCCGGCTTCGTGCCTAGAGGTGTGCCCAGAGGGCTGAACTGCAGTATCAACAACTGGCAGATAGATAGGCTGCAAGATTTCAAAGAGCTCATCTGGCAGCTGTTGTATCCTATCTCACCTAGCTACAAACCCACCTGACGTCTCGTTCCTGAACACAAAACACTGCGCGCTACAAGAACTTCACACTGAGCACAGAGTCAACGAGGGGGAAGGAAGGCCACAGGGAAGGAGCAGAACAAGGACATCTTCCCCGAGCCTTTTCACTTGGGATCACGTGAGTTCACACACACTTCATTATTCCTAAAACATGGTCTCTGTATTGCTATTCTGGCCCGTGTAGAGCTTTCCTAAAGTCAGCATCCAGCTACATGCACCAATATCACATTCCCCTTTACGGACTGAAGACGTGGATCCTAACAAAGCAATCAAATCACAGAAACACCGTGGATGATTTAAGTTTAGACTTAAGTTAGACTTTAGTTCATTTTCCATAAATGAAAACACAGACCAAAAACCTGTGACTTAGGATAGGTTTCAAAATTTGAAATCCATGGGGCTCCTGTGAAGTGACAAGTTTTGTTTTGTTTTTGTCAGTGGGTATCTCCAAAGTAAGCATCAGGAAAACTCGCCATAAGGATCTCAAGTCTTCCAGTGGCTTCGGCGCGTCCCAGTTGGCATTTCCAGGCCTCTCCCTTGGAGAGTATGAATCAATCCTCTTGGATTGCACTTTCAGCACACAACACAGTCCTGTTGATATCAGAAGTCCTAGAGAAAAAGGCAAATGTGCGTTCCAGCTCTCACATGACAGCCAGCATCTTCTGCTGAAAGCCACGGCAGGACCTTGCTCAACAGGCTGGGCTTTTCACAGGCCCACCCGAGGGCTCTGACAGATCAGCGCCGCAGCCTGAGAAAGAATGCATGCTTGCACTCCTTGCTGTCCAAGGGATAATATTTGTCATAAAAATCCAAAATGTATTCTTCAGTCTTAAATCCAAATTTTTGGTAGAGCAGCATAGCCGGGTTGCTTGCAGAGACGTGAAGGGTTACGTCTTTGCCCATGCAGGTCTGCCAGGGGAGGAAAAGAAAAAAAATGTATCACAGCAAGAGAATGAGAAAGCCTCTAGGGGAATGTGGAGGTGAGGAGATTCATCAGCTCTGGTATTTAAGTTACTGAGGAAAGGTGAGAAAATCACAGGCCTGGACACAGTTACCACACAGTACCAGCTGAAACATGAAGGTAATACGGCTCTTCCTCAGAGCCTTTGTTCCTGGGAAATGTGGGCTCGGACAATGAAAGCAAAATTTTTGATTATAATTTGTCAACTTTCCATTGTCAATTTCTAAGTAATTGTTAATTAAAAATAATCTCAGTGTACAGCACTAATCTCAAATACTTAACAACAATAGCCTGAAGAAAAGACAAAACATGCCAAAGGATCAAGCGCAGCGCTCCTCCCCATCAGCAAACAGGGCTGAGCTCTCTGGGACCGTGCTCTAACACCAGTGCACCTCTGGGCTGTCACACTGGAATTCCTCTACATCCCACCCAGCTCCTCTCCCATCCTTCAGGGCACAGCACTCGCCTCCTGAGGAGGCAAGAGAATTCAGTTCAGCCAGCAAATGGCATTGCTGAAGTTACTGTAAAGATCCAAGATTATACAGACATCTTTCTCTCTGATAATAATATCATATCACCCTTTTTCCTTCTTTCACCTAGTGCTTTAATGGCACTCTGTGTACATGGAATGTATGGTAACTCTCAGTGGGAATAGTAGTACCCTTTAGGAAATCTACGTAGTAGATCATTCAAAGAAAAAACTCACAAGGATTTAAGGAAAAAAAAGAAAAAGAAAAAAAGAACCGAAATAATCAGGAGCCATTTTGGGAAAAGGAGGTTGGAATGAGATTAAGAAGATGCATCTGGCCTAGAGGGCCAAACTACATTAGATGGCAACTTCTGAAAACAAATCCATTATCAAGGCACCATTTGCATCAAAGCATTTTTTGTTAGATTATGCTGTTCCCAAGAACTCATCTCCAAACTAAGCACATTGATCCTTATCTTCAACACAGCTACCCCTTCATCCGAACAGTGCATTAAGGTGGCCTCAGCCACAGAGAGCAGCCCCTGGTATCAGCCCAAGCAGGCTGCAAAGCAGCACATACAAGCTGAGGAACAGAAGGTCAGAGCCACCGCTTCTCCTACATGAATAAACGCCATCTACCACTGACAGATATGCAGCAACGGAAAAATAAACCTGACAGGAGCTGAACACACACCAGCAATGTCTCATTGCCAGAGAGTCTCATCAACCTCAGACCTGCCTGGTTCTCAACAAAACTTTTTGCAAACAGTACAGATTCTAAAGCACAGATCACTGCTCCCAAGGATCTGCCAGATCTCTCTTGAACCAAAGGAGTATTAGTGAAAACAGTTTCAATGGCGAGTTCTTCCTAGAGCAGGCTCATCTCAACTAAAACAAGTTAAGGAACGTTCCACGTCAGCAGTTCCACCAAGAGAGCTCAGGGGATGCTAAAACTGTGGGCCTTTAGGAGGTCCTACAGTTGGGCTCTGAAAAGGACATCTGTCTGCATCCTTACTCCAAATTACACTGGCTTTCGTGCAGTTCAATTCAAGAAAGTTAATGGAATTAAGGACACCTGAATAACAGTATTCATTCCATGGTTTAATGAAGCTTAACTGCTTTAATACTACCCCTTTTAGTTAGCTCAGAGTAATTTTCCCAAGTGTCCTTGTGCAACAAAGCCCGGTACAAGCCAGTCTGAACAAATATAAACGAGGCTGCAAACACTTACTCTTTATCTTCAACTCTGCTGGATTTTATCCAGCATATTAGAAGTGAAAGATTAAGATCAGTAAGTGATTTAATGCAACTGCACCGGTCCAGGTGTAGATAACAAAAACTGCCACATATTCTAACTGAACTATTATCACTGCTAGCTACATTTTCCCTTCGGTTCCCAAATTTTCAGGGTTACTGCTATATGAACTATTGACTACTGGAAAATGCAGAGTTAATCCCAAGAGAAAGGTCCCATCACCTCACTAATTCTGAGGACCTGAGCAATATGGTTACTCTTTAAGCACACTTCATTTCTGTTTTTGAAGCGAGTTCCACCCATAAATGTTTCTTTGTGCTTCTGACAGTGGACAATCTGCGAGCAAAGAAAGGGCAAAGGGAAAGAGACAGAAAGGAGGAACACAATGCTACCTACTCACTAACATGTGCATGCGTACACACAAGGAAGAAGGGAACGCTAGTGCTTGAACAAAGACGTGGGATTTTTTCATTACCTGGATAAGATGGTAAATCATGAAGGTTGCAATTCCAGCTCTCCTCCACTCCGGGTGAACAAACAGAAAAGAGATGTAAGCTTCATTGTATTTCACGTCTGGCACCATAAAGCCAAAGGCAATGATAACTTTTTTGTAAAGGACAACAACACTGAAGTCTGGATACTGTAGGCATTCTGACAAATCAATTCCTATGAAGGAAGAAAGAAACAGCAGTTGAAAGCACTGCAAAACTAAATGGAAAGCAGACTACACCGTGTCACACTTGCATGGCAATTCAGGTTTTTAAGCCCTTTTGCAACACTTGATTTCTTCCTTTGATCCTATTTGGAAGCTCTGTGATTGACAGATGTTTCAACCAAACACCTAAACAAGATGAGATTTTTGCCACTGATGTCAATAGCTGTAGCATGCACAAATGGGAAAAATCCTGCTTACTAGTTCTGGAGAGGGAAATTAAAGCCTGCACTGTGAACCTCACCACAGCTTTCAGCACTATTAAAACGTTTACTTTTAGCATGCAAATTCTCCCACCAGATGTCTGAAACAGCCTCTCTGGCAGTGGTGCTTCTATGAGTCAGAGGCTGGACAGAAACACCTGAAGTCAGAGACTTCTGTGTGGAGTTTGTTACCTTGCCTAATCACATCGCTGTTTCAGCCTAAGAGCATACACACAGCGTGCTAGAGCCAGGCAGTTCAGTTCACAGCACAGAAGACTGCTTGGTAATTTGTCTGCCTAGACAGGCCCTATATGAGGCACAAGACATGGCAGTCACACTGCGTATCTCAGCCTCAAATTGGCAATCACATATATCTGGAACATGGGATAACAAAAAACAGTAGAGTATGTTTTCCAGTAATGTTTATCACTCTTAATAAGACTTCATAAAGCACTAGGCATAAAAAAAGCGGGTGAATTATTTCCTTGCTCGAGAGTAAGCTGGGTGGAGCAAGACGTGGGAGGAACTGATTGGCAATAGGGAGCAGTGTTAATTATCTCAAGGCTGCAATTGACTGTGAAGTGCCTCACAGCATGTCTGTGCAGGAAGGCTACATTGCCCCGGGCACTCTGGCTCGATGGAGCGGTGCCGTCCCCTCAGCACGCAGTTATTCCTGTAGGAGGATGGCTCAGTACAGTTTACCACTTGTCTGCTCAGGAGATATTTCCCGTTAGGACATGAAGCAAGATTCCTCCTTGTCTCTCATGGTGTCTTGTGCCTTCATGTCAGCTCGGTTGGGGTAACCACCTGCAAGCTCGTTTCTGCCTTGAGATCAACAAGAAAAGCTCTGACAGGAAGGATGTGGAGGCACGTAAGAACTAAGGTCTGGACTCACTCCACCTGGTGAAGTCCCTAACATTTGAGAACTTGGTCAGCAAGCCACTACCAGAAGGCAGCTGAGAGCACCTGAGTGCCCTGAACACAGATTTGTGATGGTACACTTGGTAGGTCAGGCTGAAAGCTGCTTTATCTCCTGAAGCATTAGCTCCTCATTAGACCAAGGTGCAATAATCCCAGCCTCAGAAAATTTACACGACCGACGGGAGTGTCAGCTTTCTGATTCAACGATACACAGTCCATAGTAGGGTGGAACACACCCACGCTCCTTATGTTAAATAAAACAGGGTGAGTCCTGAAGAACTTAATGAATGTGCAACCCAACTTGGCCAGAACTTCAGATGTGTTATCAGAAGAGGAGAGACTATGACAAAGGGCTTCTGCCTCTGTCAGGATTGCAGTATCTTATGAGCTCCCAGCTTGTGAAAGGCAAGATATACCAAGTTATCTTCCCCCGGATTATACAATCTGGACTACAAGCAGCACAGAGAGCTCTGATCCTGACTGCATCTTACAAGCACAGCTGAACTGCAGACAATGTGGAATCACTATCTGCAAATCAAAATGTGAAGCAAACAGTCACTTGGGATAAAGGTGTGGACTGTTTACTCTGGGCTTTTCTAAATTAGTCTGCAGTGCTGACTGCTGATCAGAAGCTGATCTGTGCAGTGGATGAACACCACTGCTGTTGTTTTGTAACAGTTAAAGGCTACAGTCTAACCGTGGCCCCACCCTGTAAAGGGCAGCCACTGCCCCCGGGGTCTTACAATTGAAGAGATGGTGCATAAAAAATCCTCAAGCTCTCCCATACATCACAGATATTCAGCCTTGGAGAAATAAAGAACACCACACCGAAGCTTGCAGTAGTTGGTGCAGTTCCTGGATTTCACTCCCGTGAGCATTAGACCTCTGGTATAAAGCTGTTTACACCCAGTCCCCTCCCGCACCCCCAGCTGGATTCTGCAGAAGGTTTAACTGCTTGCTTAATTTTAGTAACTGACTATTTCTATTGGCATCAATGGCGTTATCCACAACGACCTATTTCTTTAAGTGCTGTGCTAATTAGGACCTAATTGCCCAGTTCTAAATGATCTCAAAAGACAAAGACACCAAACCCTTGTCTCCATCTCAACCACATTCCTACGACATCAGATAATGGTTTTCTAAGAACTGAGCCAGACACCAACTGAAGAAAAAATTGGCCCCAGAATGTTTTGTTTTTTTTTTCTCTGAACAAAACCACTTCCTTCTTAGAAAACCAAGCACCAGAGGAATCTTACCAGGCCAGAAGAATTCGTGGCACATGGAGTTTATAGTGGGGATGTGATTAGGGCGAACGTAGCAGTAATCAATGGGTGCTTCTGGCTCAGCCTTCCAGTTGAGATCATTCCTGTGCGGATACGCCCGGATTTCTGCCAGCAGCCTGAGTTTTGGGGGTTTTGTCTCATAATCGCGCCTGCCAGTTAACATGAAAAGCAAACACAGAAGGTGAATGAGGAACAATAACTGTCACTGCAGCCCATGAAATATTTTCTGACATGCTCAACTCAGAACAAAAGAACAGTCGTGCGAGAACACAGCACCCTGCTCAGCAAAAACACTGCTGTGCCAGAGGTCAGAGCACCTGGAGCCACAACACATGGAGCCAGCCTGTCTTTACAGCAGGACCAAGGATAGTATGGGTCTGACTGGACAGCAGGTGCAACTTGCATGGAATGACTGTGGTGATTCCTTCTCTGCACTGCCTTCTCTTGGAGATTCCCCTACATGATGCAGGGCCACTTTAACTATTCAGCTAACTGACATGCTGTTTTTTCAGGGTTACCAGCGTATACTGCACTGTACTGCGGGTGTAAGTGAGGATCATTGCTCAGAAGCAAAGTGTCCTCTCTCACAAGAACACCTCTTGATCACTGCCCAAGAAAGGAGGGCTGTTGGTTCCGAAGCCAAAAACAAATTCAACCTCTGAGCATCTGTACCTGATGTAAGGTTTCAGAACACGGGACGTATAAGGGCTGACGATGCTGTGGTCTGACAGCAGGTCTTCTGAGCCTACCAGTCGGTACAGAAACTTCGTTGTCTGCTGTCGATATCCCTTCGTGGCAGGCAGCACTGTCTGCATGTACAAAAAAAAAAATCCAGAACACCTCAGGAAAACTAGTCAATGATTTAACACAAAGGAATCACAACAACAGAGAAAGAGTAAGGGCCTTTCACTATGACAGGGTGATCTGGACCCACAGGGTGACTGCCCCACCTCAGAGGACCCTGCAGTGCACCCTCAGGTTCAGCACTCAAAGCTGTGAGCTGCACTTATTGCTCAGCAAAGCACTCCAGGTAACCTCTCTCCTGCACAGTATGAAAAGGCAGTTGGGCACTTTCAGGCCTCCATCATCACTGTTCGGGCAGGGCTGGAGTACAAATACATATAAATCTGTGCTATTTATGCTGACAGACAGCTGTGCTGACTGAGCACTTCCTGAGAAAAAAGGGGCTTGTGAGATAATCAGTGGGGACACAGCTCCAAGTCACAATGAGCCAAGTTCACAGAATCCTTTCAACTTTGCAAGTCAGATGTCCCCAAGGTGATGCTGCTGCCTGCAGCAAAAGCTCTGAAACAACCAGAGTCAAAAGCTCACTTAGATTTGATGATACTCACCTGGTATCTGTCCAAGATCCTGAAGTCCTGACTAGTAGTTCTGTATGTCGCTTGCCCTACTGGGGACCTGGAAACACCTCCTTCTTTGGCTCCATAAATCCCATCAACCAAGAGCAGCGCAGCGTTCACAACCTGGTCCAAGTCAAAGAGTGGCAGTCCCCTTTCCCTCTTGGCTTGCCTGACTATCAGTTTACGCCTCAGCCTCCGGGCCTCTGGGGTCATGCTCATGGCATTGGGACAGGCTTCCAGTCTCTTCAGCAGTAGTTTTTCCTCATAGATACTAACAGAGGTATGCTTGGGAGTTCTGGATTTAGCATCCTTCTCCAGCTGTAGTTTCCTCTTGTCTCGTCCCCTCAAATGCAGAGATGAGTTCGACTCTTCAGGATCTTCACTGTCACCTTCCATCCTTTCTGTTTTTTCTTCTTCACTCTCCACTTCTTGCTTGATCTGCTCAGCTGTCTTCACTTTTTTTCGACTTGCTATCATGGTCCCAGCACCAGCAGTCCCACTGGGAGGGGGCACATACTCTATTCCTGGGTCTATGACTCCATCTCCTTCCATCTCCTCATCATCTGTTCAACACAACAAAATAATCCAAGAAAAAAAAATGTAAACATCCAAAGTCTCACTTCAAAGAGGGCTCTTGCAGGACTTTCCTGCTAAGGAGAAATGGTGTGGGTTTACCCAACGCTCCATTTTCTGTACACATGCAGAACATGACTACCTTCCTTCCAACAAGAAATGCTCTACCCTCTATCTTCTGGATTAGAATGAGGTCTGGCTCCTCAATGAACTGCCAGCATTCAGCTCGCACCACTGCTTTGCAATCTGATTAAAATTTACCAACTGTTAATCAACTGTTAATCAGGACATGTGAACCTACCGAAACATCAGCACGAGAAAGAAACTTTTCCAATTTAAGAAACAATCAAGACAAAACTTGGGTTGTCTAATACTAATTTGTGTTGCAGTAAAATCCTTACTGTGCAGGTGAAATCTTCTGCCCATTAGGCATTCACAATGCCTCAGAAAATGACAGTGGTGGTGGTGGTTCCTTCTGATCTTAGAAGCTGTGACTACAACAATGAAAACCTATTTAAGACTTGTATGCAACTAAGACAAACAGAACTCTAACAGTTACTTTCCATCTTAAATTCAAAAATCCTGCTGTTCTTGAGAAGTTGCTTTATTTGTTTTTAATGTCTTCCTTGACACCTATGTGCAGTATATTATTAAAAGTAAATGATAGCATCTCTTACCGTGAAACAGAGCCTGTGGTGGCATGACATCAGGAATGAGATCTGCTTCTGAGAGAAGGCTAGGAGTAGCTGAATGTGAGGCTGGAGTGCCAGGAGCAGAGAAGTCCAGAGACGGGGAAGGAGAAGGGCTCGTCAGAGGAGTGCGGTCTGAAGAGCTCAAGGAAGAAAAGTCAATCACCTCTCCTTTCTCAAGGACAATATCGGGACGACGACCTCGACTGGTGAATTTAACGGGAGTGGAGGAAGTACTACGGTCCAGGAAACTGGCTGCCTCCTTCTGGGCTCTCCGAATATCCTTGGCTTCCTGAGTGCGAGACCTCTTCTCCTTCAGCTCCATGGCTGATTCAACAGGATTGCGGCTCACCCGTTTCCTGAGCCCTTCCACAGTAATGATGGGATCCAGAGGTGGCTTTGAAGCTGCTAAAGAAGTAGCTTGCTTATTCTAACAGACACTTCACTCCTGCAATCACTGTATATGTACTATATGGTCACAAGAACATGTTGCCTTGAAATTTTAGATCTATTTTCAAACTATACAAGAAATTCACTCCAGAGCATGTAGCATAAAGTCTGTGCACCATTAGAGCCTCACTTAAGCCCTAATCTTGCTCTTCTGCACAGAAGGGAATTTGCATTTAGTGTGGACTAGACGAAAACAATATAAAACACTCCCTAGGGTAAGGAGGAACAGAAGAATCACACATTTGAGTCCCAAAAAAATAAAAAACAAAACAAAAACCCTGCACAGATCTCAAAAGCCTTTAAGTCAGTTAGCACAATAGAAGAAGGCAATAAAATATAAAAGGCTTCTCATACTACATACGCAACATTATCAGCCACTACAGCAAAGCAAAACTAAGACAAAAAACCACGCCTTGTAACTGTCTGAAATGCTGGGGCCTGAACAATAGGCCCTGAATTCAAGCTGGCCTACAGATGAACCTCACAGTGTATCTAACGTGTATGGTGTTGCACATACAATAAGCCACTTGTCCATATTCTGCCATGTCACTGTGAGTACCTATATTTTGGTGTTTATCTAGAGCAGCTCTGTTATAATGCTTGTTACACAGTGATAACGGACCAACGATCTCTTTTTATTGGGCACAAGGGAACTTGCTGTAATGTCTGTCCCGTGATGTCTGCTAACCAATTAAGCATGTTGCAAGGGGCCTGGGCAGCCAGTCTTGCCACGTGGCCTGTGTTCAAAAATAGACAGTGTGCCTCCCTTGGTTCTTCCCCGAACCCTGGCCAGGTTTTGGGGGCAAAACCAACAGGAGAAAGATGCTTAATCACTCTACCAGATGTTTCCGCACATTAAATTACAAAAGTTGTTTATTCAACTGTGTAAAAGCGGGACCCTCTTGCAGCAACTTTGGAGACCTCACCTACAAGCAGACACGCTGCGGAGGACCTCCCCATTGCCAGGACAGGTTCTCCAGATCCTCCCTGCAACCAGGGCTGATCTGGATGACGGTAAAGTATTAGGGCAATTGGTGATGTATCTTTCTCAATCACTATTGGTAACCTCATGTAGTAATGATCAGGTGCGTTGCCTTGCTTATTTTCTTTACCGTTAAGCTTTTGTTTTGACTACATGCACTGCTTTATGTTTATATTATTTTGAAATAGACAGTAAAATAAGCCTATCCCTTTTGTTGGTGTCTGTGTCCTTTCTGTTGACCCTGTCAATTGGCAAAACATGGTCCAAACACAAGAACACGCTGTTTTAAATAAACTTTTGTCAAGTCTTCTAGTTCTGTCAGCTCTGGCCCAGCTAGGAACCTACATACCATCTGGGAAAGTTACCTTTTGCCTTTAGTGCAGATGAAGACAGCTTTTCTCCTTCAGGTTTCATTGTTGGGGGTTTGTTATGAACCAGTTTCCACCACCCTGGTTCTCCAAACTCCTGGGCTCCTGAGCGGAAATACAAGGGGCTCCCCACAGAGAGACAGCCAGCGACTGTGCTCCACCATGTCGAAGTCTTTTTCCTACAGCAGGAGATGTGACAACAAGCATTAGGCCCCGCTCATCAGCTGTGCCTTCATCCTGAAGCCTCCTCCCTCCACAAAAATGGAAAAGGCAGAGGGCTTCAGACACTGACTCTGACACAGAGGGTTTAGCTACTCCCTATGTTCCAATCCTCAAAGAGGTAAAGGATTCATGAATTTCTTCTCAAACAGAGAACCATTCCAAAGGACAACCTACAATGCAGTGACAGGCTCTGACACACGTATGTTCCATAAATGCCACACAAATACAGCATGGTGACATGTCCTTTTTCTTCTTTTGCCAAGGAGTTGCAGTTCTCTCAGCTGATAAAGGCCAGCCTTACTGTGCCACCAGCACCCCAGCCATTCAAATACTCACATTCCTATCCTCGCTAACCACGGTCCTCTTACATCAACCATTTATCTACAGCAACACACGAACAGGATCCTAGTAACAGCTGTGTTGACCTGACATTACGGGGGCATACTACCTGAATGAAGAAGACAAACAGGACTCTGGGTACACAGGATGGGAGAGACAAGGGAAAGATAGTAGTAAAAGTGTTGTTTCACGTAGAAGGAAAGAGAAACTTGACGGACAGCAAAGCAGGATAGGGAGAAAGGCCATATCTCACAACACAGAAATCCCTGGGGTAAGGGGAAGTCTGTGAAAATTGAAATATACAACATCAGAGGCTTACTCATTTTCCTTCCTGCCTCCACAGCACATGCACTAACAGTGACATTTGGTTTTGACAGTGTCAGTATGCTTAGAAAATAACGTGACATTCACCTACACAAGACACAAGCCACCGTGTCACAGGTTACCATGTATGAGAAGGGTTCTTATTCTAACAGCTTCCTTCTTAGCACACACTGACAGTGAAAGAATTTTCAACAGTCTGTAATACCTACTAAGTAAGAGCTATTTTATTAAGATCCAAAACAAGCTAAAAGACAAAGCCCAGTTTCCCTTTGTCACGAACTCGATCACACAAGCTTTATAGCTGAGGAACATGAGACTTGGCTGAAGCTTTCTTTCTTTAAAGCCCAGGCAGACGACATTCCTTGTGAAAATTTAGAGACTGAAAATCTTTGTTGGTTCATACAGTAGCTAAAGGAAGATAAGAAATGCATTCCAAACATATGCATCTACACTTTTTTTTTTTAATTTTTATTATTTTTCCCCCCGACTGAGAAATGCTTTCTCAATTTTCTCAAAATTCTTTCTCAAGATTATCCCTCATGCCTACACTGAGGTTCTTAATACCAAACCCTTCCATTTTCTGGCTAGCTAGGCTCAACAGAGACATCAGTGAATTACCCAGGACTCTTGTTGCTCATTTGCATACCAGTTTTTAATCCAGTTGGCTCACCAACCAGAGCTTTTGGGACACATCATGTCTTTACCTGTTTCCTAATAAGAAAGTCCAGTGTTTCTCAATAAAAGCACAAATATCTTCTTTCCATCTGAAGTACCCTTGGCGGCCAGTTCCTTCCAGAGACAAATTGTACATTGCCAGCATGACAACCTGGAACAGAAAGCAGTGGATACCAGTGTATCTTTTCTGCTTCATCTGGTGAGCTGCGACCCTGCCACGCGATGCCATGCACACACAAATCTTTGCTGCCTCACAAATCTTATTTTTCCAACATCTCATCGGCAATTTCTGCGGTCTTTCTCCTGCTTTCATGCTGCCCTTTCTCATCTCTTTATTGTTAGATGCACGTTTTTCTGTTTTTCCCAGAGATTTCTCCATCCCAGGGGAATAAAAGCTGCCTAATTATGCAGGTTTATGATGAAACACAAACTTTTGTAGAGTAGTATAAACTAATTCTATCACAACTGGGAACTGAACACAATGCAGAAGTATGGAAAGTTTTTCCAAAATGACAAAAAAAAATTAAGACAAGTAATCCCACTACCTCACCCATCAGAAACACAGTGACCAGAGTTTTTCCAGACACTTGCTGTTGCATTTCAAACTGAACACAGGTTAAACCATGCAAAATTCCATCACATCTACCGATCATTCTTGGTATGCAGGAATTAAGTTTGTCTCCAAAGGATCCATTAAAGCTCTTTTTCTTTTTTTTTTTTTTTAAGCTTCACAGCCAAATTCAGTCTGACCAACTATTGGACAAGTTTGAAAAATATCACACCCCTTTGTAAGTAAATCCCAGATGATCAACTGTTAATTGCACACATGTAATCAATTTATTTGAATACAACTAAAATCATAAAGCTAGTCTGGGATCATCTTCCAGCAATCACTGGCTGGATACCACTTCTAAAGGGGACATATTCTTCACTGCCATAAAGGTTTGAAATATTTTGTCATTCTTGTTTTGTTTTTTAAAGGGAGATGGTCTCCTAGCTGCAGGCAGCAGCTTTTGGAAATACATCACTGAAGATGCCAAACTGAGGAAATACAGACAGCTTTAATGTCTCCTCTACCTTATTTCCTACCTCACAAGCCCTCTTATTTTGATAACTATTTCCCTAAAATTTTATGCTTTTTAAGTCAGGTGGGACAGTGTCTTAAAAATCAATTATCTTTACAACTGGCCAATGATAAGGATCTATTGAGGCCACAGTCTGAAAAAATCCAGAAATCACTGACCATGTTTCCTACTTCAGATTTGACCACTTCCCTCAACATACCCAGAAGCAGCAGCTTGAAGCCTAGGGAGACTTTCCTCTTCACCAGTTTTGATTCCATCTTTCCCTTCCCCATGCCACTCTCCTTCCACTCTGCTGAAGAGAGCAGGGCGCAATGCTAGCAGCTCTCCAGGGTGGTAATCTGCTGAAACCCCACCACTTGGCCCGCTAGTGTAGGCAGCTACACTAACCTCTCCACCAGTGCAGCCATGTACTGGGCACCAGAATATAGCACAGCAGAAGTTAGAACTGATGTTTTAAGTGACCTATTATGAGACAGCACACTACTGCTGCCACAAAGGACAAAAAGAGATGTCTCGTAGATGCTGCTCAACGTTTGGCATCTGGAAGCACTGAATGCTGAGCAGCAGCTACTGCTTGAACCAATTCATGCATGCAAAAGCAATCAGCCCTGTCTGCCTGCCCCTCAAATTTAACCTGAGCCCTACTCAGAGCAAGATGTGCATCACTCCACCCATGCAGTGGTTGCTGTATAGTGCAGAGTATTTTCATCACTCAGGTGTGCAAGTGACTGAAATAGCAGAATCCAGTAAGGACTTCTGTCAGTAAGCAAGCAGCCAAGTTACAGCTTTGCATTCAGGGAGCTGGAAAGCTTTCTGTTTGTGTGTTGCCACCTCACTAGTTTTACATTTGCTCATATATACAAAAAACTGTTCGTGCCTAGCAGCCAAATTGTATTTTGCTTTTCCAAATTTGCCTGAAGCCCTGGAATTCATGAGCAACTTGAATGAGGAGGGAAAAAAAAAAAAAAAAGAGGAATGTGGTTTGTGCGATTATCTTTCAACTTACTTGCCAAATGCTCAAGTTCTAATCTGCAGGCAATCCCTTGCTAATTATTTTCTGAAGTCCATGCATATGTTTCGTTGTCACCTATACCCAATCCTCCTTTTCTAGGTAGTACATACACAACAAACAACAATTTTATGAAGTGCTGTGGTGGTTCTCCTGCCACAAACATTATACTTACTTGTTGCCAAGTCAATCTCAGTCGTTCAAATTGCTCCTTCCCATCTTCTGAGCAATCAGAGCAAGTAAATCTGAAAAAGTTATCTCCTTTGAGGTAGCTGAGCTGTTCTCTCAGTTGACCTAAAATTAATAGGTGAAAGATCAAATATTAAAAAAGGCTACTAAGAAGATTTTGATTCCCTACATCAAGCAGAAAAGTACTTTTGCCTTCTCTTAGAGTGCAGAGTCTCAGGCAGTTCTCAAGAAGTGCCAGGACTGGCTGTGATGTAAATTATGGATTGGTTTTACAGCAGTCAGCAGTGACCATCCAAAAAGCACAGACATTAAGAAGTGTTGTTCTGCTTAGCAACTGAACACATATACAGAGCCAAGGGATTTCATTTCCTCCTTTCCTCTGCATTTTTCATTCCTTCCTGCTTCCCAGGAATAATCTATATACTGCAATACATAACTGTTTCCCCGTTCTACTTAAAAAAAAAAACCAATAGCTGACTTGCTAACCCTGCATACAAGTTTGAACAAAAGTGATCTCCTGGGACAGAGCCAACTATAAAACCCCTCGCATTCAAAGTTAAAGGCTCTAATTCTATGTTTCTGCAGCAGAGGGTGGGGGAAAAAAAAAAACAGGACTTCTAAGCTCAGCAGAGATTAAAGAAATATGAAAAAATAAAATCACAAGACAGGGAAACAGCTAAGACGACAGCATTTCTGAAAATTCACGCATGAAAGGTCTTCCTCTAAAAGCACTTCATCCCTTTTATTATATTATGACAGTAGGTCAGGCATTTGCAATCTATAGATGCTCTGTTCTTGTAGAGAATGCAGAATCGAACTGAGAGTTGCATCTCTGTTTGATGGGAAGAAATCCACGATTGGCAGTCTAACAGAACACCTAGGGGGTGGTTCACGGTGAGCAGTGAGTATTTGCCTGAGCTTGCTGGTAACTTTCTCAAGTGACAGCTGATACCTGTATAACTGAACAATTAATAAGGACAACAGCATTTCCTTTTTCCAGCTTGTTTACTTTGTACATTTGTACCTAGTTACTGTTGCTGTGGGACTGGCTTTTTCTACTCTTTGGATTTGTTCCACCTCAGCAACAGAGAGGAACATCTTTGTAAAATAAAATAAATTGATTGTTAAATGGAATGCTCTGAGATGAGATCTCATGCTTCCTTTAACTCTGTTTCTTTTCTTTTTCTTTTAATTATTATTAATACATTTCAAGATAATACCGCCCACTATCTGCACAGCATCTTGAAAGTACTGTGCTGGTTCCATCACACTAACAGCAACACTCACTAACCATGCCTTAGAAGATTTCTACAATAGCTTTGTGGCAAGTCCTAGGATGGCAGAAAGGGCACCTCTGATACAGCTGCAAAGCAGATGCCAACTGAAGAGTTCAGTGCTTCTAAACACAGAAATAATAAAAACAGAACAACAGAAACTAGGTAACAAAACAACAACAAAATAACAGTGCTTAGCAATATCAAGGTTCTGGATCTAATAATAGATCCAACAATCTAGAATTTAGGAAGCAAAGCCTAGCCCTTCACCTAGCTAGCAGCACACATCTTATGGCAAGCAGCAACAGCAAAGGGATCAAGTCACCTAGCTAGCTCCAAGCACCCCCCAAAGCTAGCTGCTACAAGCTGGACATGCTTCTGTGAAAGCTAAATTAAATTCACGTTATCAGAAAATCATTAGGGCTGAGATTTAGCCATATGCTCCACAGATGTGATAAACTTAGTAGGGAAGAAAATAAAAACAAGAAGAAAACAAAAGTGGTATCACCTACAAAGCCCTGTTTCTCCACAGACCTCTGCAGAAAGAGTCATTCCTTATTTGGGAGGAGTGAGAGGACAACTCATTGGGGCAAAGTCCCGCAGCATGCCAGCGACAGGCCTTGGGAAGGTGTGCATGTTCCTGAAGTCATACCCTTGTCTGGCACTAATTAGAGCAGACAGTTCCCTTTCTCGCAGGTAAGGTCAGCTCTGGACACCTGCATGGCTCGTGGATCGAGGAGCCCAATGCACAGCACAAGCAGCACGAGGCTACTGGGCTCCATGCAGCACCCAGGCAGCATTTCCTCCCCAGCGCTGGGAGGGAGCTTACCAGAAGCCATCCCATGAGAGACATACAGGACAGCACAGACACCCTGTAGATCACAGCTCTAGTAACGCCAATCAAGTATAAAAGAAACAGCAAAGCCAGCCCTCTTACTTGCTGGAATCCACTTCTGGCACTTCTCACAGTAGTAGGACATCTCCTCCATCCAGGACGCGTCACCCTCATCGCTGTTCAGCGAGTCCCCGCTCTGGTCGTGGGATAAATCCACCGAGGCCTGGTCCTCCGACTCCACGATGAGGAGGGTTTCTCCTTCCACCTCACCTTCCTCCAGGCCCTCCGAGGTCGATGTCCTCGTGGCTTCATCATCATGGCGGCTCAGCAGCCCGCTCATGTGGACGTTATTAGCCATCCTTCATTGCCTACAGCACCACGGTGTTGGCATGACCAGGAGTCTGTCCTCCCCACCTTCACAAGTCCATCCAGGCTGGATGTGCCAAGCCTCCACAAGTACTGATAGAAGAAATATTTTGTGTATGCTCTGTGGCTTTTGGAACAGGAATATAAGAAGGCGTCTTTCACAGATGATCTCTGTTTACTAAGACACTTGCAAGTAGTTAGAAACCAATCATCCCAAGTGCCTTTAATCAAACCTCTAACGACTCAGGTCCCACCTAGGACTGCTGGGACCCCTTTTCCATGAGCATCTTGTCTCTTTCTTCTTTAAGCTGCTTTGTCAAAGCAATCTGCTCTTCTAGCAGGCGAATATTCTCTCTTTTCTGATTTTGTCGCTCCAGATCTCTGAGAACTCCTGTGTGCAACCTCTGAAAGCACAAAGGGGGAGGGCTCACAAACAGTTGGGTGGTGAGTGTGATCAACCCCACCCAGGGTCCCTCCTGCAGGGCTGCTCATCATGCAGTGCTGCCTCTACAAACCTACAGCCTTAATGTTGAACTATGCACTGGGAGCACCCACGCCATGCAGGATGAACACCATCTGCAACAGCCTGGTGCCTCTGCCCCTAAATCTTTACCCAAATCCAGTTAATCCCTCCAGAAGTTCTGTTCTGCTTGGAGGGAATTTGGTGGTAAAGCTGAAAACATTTTTAAGAAAAGGTAAACTCTCACTGCAGGGCTGGTAAGATACCTCTCTATGCCAAGCTCCTGAGAAAGCAAGGCACTTCATTCAAAAGAATCACCCTTTAATTAAAGCCCTCATTACAAATTAAACTTGCAACCCTGACCAGCAGCCTGCACACTGATAGCTAATCCACCAAACGAAGGCAAACATCCCTCAGAAGACCCCAGCTACCCTGTTTCCTCCTTACACCTCTGTCTCTGCCACCTGGAAGACTTTTTTTTCACTGTCCCATTTTTTTTTGCTAACCCATCCCCACAGACACAGGCAAGGAGCCTCACATGGGATGTGCATTTTGGGAGGAGGCTGTCAGGAGGGAAGAGTGATCCAAGTACGCTGCCTGGCACACTGCACAGGAGCCTGCCTGCACCCATGGACTTCTTTTTCCTCCCCAGCATTCGCAGAGGCCATGCCCCTGCTTGGGTGTTGGGATGGAGAGAAAACAACAGGTTGCATTTCCTGTGTCAAGGGACAACACCTCCAGTGACCCATTTAAAAAAAACGAGGACACTAGGTCTGTCCCCTCTGCCAACAGAGCAACAGAGAAACATGCAACAGGCCAAGTCCCTGTTCTCTTCCTGACGCCATCATAAATATGTGGCTTAGCCAGAGGGCACCAGCCACGTCCATGCACTTGCAGCCTCACCCCACCTTTCAGCAGAGACATCACTCGGTTTCACACACTGTGCAGCCCATGGCAGCCCTTATCACCTCCCGACGTGCAGACGCTGCTCTGGAAGCAGCCACCTATCTCCTGGAGGACTATTCTACGCCTGCACTGCGCAGCCCAGGCAGCAGAGCCGGGCTGCGGCTCAGCAATGCCCCGTTCTGCAGCTCCCGACCGCTCCGGCCCCGGGCGCGGTGCCCTCAGCCGCCCTGAAGCGAGGGCGGTGCCGTGCGCACCCGGAGGGGGGCTCTGCCTTGAGGCCTCGGGCGAGGGGCGGTGCCGTGTGCACCTGTGGGCGGGGCTTCACCCTGAGGCCTCAGGTGAGGGGCGGTGCCGTGTGCACCTGCGGGCGGGGCTGTGCCCTGAGGCCTCGGGCCCGCAGGTGAGGGGCGGTGCTCCGGGCCCAGGGGGCGGGGCGAGCCCTCCCTCCCCTTCCCGTCCCGCTCACCTCACGCTCCCGCCGCTGCTGGACGTGCACGGCCGCTATGGTAGCGGCGGAGAGGAGCGCGGAGACGACCAGCACCGCCCGGGAGCTCCTCGACATCGCCGCCCGCCCTGCTCCGCTGCCGGGCGCGCGCCCGGCCGTTGGCAGCGCGCACGCCGCAGCCGCCTGCTCG
>WBMW01003103.1:246815-312776 GCA_013396635.1 Penelope pileata
CCGTTTGAACTTTGAGACCGTTCGCGTTCGAGTTTCCGATGGCGGAGCGGAGCCGGGAGCCTCCCCCGGGCGGCCGCCCCCTGCCCGCTCCCCCCTCCGCCCTCCGCCGCGGCGCGCCCCGCTCCATCCGTCCCCTTCTCCGCATCCCCACCCGCTGCAGGCGGCGTCGGCTGCGTCCCGGGCTACGAGGACAGCTGCAGCCTGGAGAGCAGCGGCAGCAGCGGCCCGCGGGACGCCGAGCCCGGAGACCCCCCCGCGGAGCTGGGCGCGGCCGGGGGGGGGCTGCTGGACCTGGCCGCCAAGCGCCCCGCGGTCAGGGCGAAGATCAAGGTAACGCACCGGCCCCGCGCTTCGGGGGGACCTCGCTTCGGGGAGGGAGGGGGAAACGTGGGCTCCGTCCCTTCGAGCCCCCCCCGCCCTCTCGGCTTAGCGAGATAGCGGCTGCGGGGAGAGGTCTGCCCCCGGGGCTGCGCGGGGCTGTTGCCGGGGGGAGGAAGCACCCATCTCCCCGTTGGCTGCGCTGCGGGGGTGGGAGGGAGCGGTGGGAGGTGCTGGGACTCCCAGCCCCGAGAAAAGGCGGTGGGATGCAGGGCACAGTGGGATGCATGATATGGGATGCAGGATGCATTGAGATGCACGGTGTGGGATGCAGTGGGATGCACCAGGCTGAGCGCAGGACCCCGTCCATCCAGGAGCATCCTGGCTGCCCCCAGCAGAGGCGCAATCAGCCCCCCGGGCCATCCCCGTGCTTGGGGGGAGAAGCATTTAACCAGGGGGTGATTAACACCTCGTTAAGCCCTCACCTGCTCTGCTGGATGGAGCTGTACAAATTCCCACAGTCTGTGCAGGGCTGCAGCCATCCCGTTACATTTTGCCTCTCCTTACGTGCAGCCGCAGAGAGGAGGAGTCCCACCTGTTGGCAGCGGACACTTCACTTCCCTCTGCTGCTTTTATTCCACAGAGAGCTGTTTTTTTTTTCTTTTTTTTTTCTTTTTTCTTTTTCTTAACTTTACAAACAATTTCAGGCACTGTTCCTTCATTAGCAAGCAAAGCAGGAGGAGAAATAACTGCCTCTTTGGGAAAGAGAAACCCCAAACTGTTCCTTTTGCTTCAGTGCCATTTGCCTTGAGCCCACTTCTTACCGTTTAACCATTAGAAAAAGGCACGGCAAAGTCCGTGTGAGGACCTGTGTGGTCAGCTCCCTTTCTGCAGAGCTGGGTTTTCCACGGATGCCACAGAAACTGGCCAGGGTGCCCCGAGTGCTGTCGGCGTGTGCGTGCAGTGCCGCTGCTGCCCGGTGCATAGGGCTGGAGCACAGTGGCTCCCCCGGCAATAATTAGAGTCATGGCCACGTATTTGCATAGAAACCTTCCCTGTAAGGATTGCTCTTCCCCAGAGCTGATTCATCAGTGTCTCCCTTATAGTCAGGTTAGGTCATGGAGCTGGCGCAATGTTTTTGGGATTGGAAATGAAGAGATTAACCTGTAATGACACTCTCAAATTAATTAACGAGCGAGGCAGACCGGCAGGAGATTGGTGCCATTGTTTTAGCTTCTACTGAGTCAGCACAGCCTTGCTTTGCTTTTTCTCCCCAGATCACCCAAACCATGAACCATGGGTGTTTTGGTGGAAAGTAGCAATGTTTGCAGGGGGACGTCACTGCAGGGGGACGTCACTGCACGGGAGCATCTCTGAACGAGACACCCTTGGGGTGTCCCAGCATCTCCCACAGCCTCGAAATGTGAATGGAAGTCGGCTCCAGATGCTCCTGGCGCGATGCGAGCGTTGTCTCTGTGTGCTGTGGGGCTTTGGTTGCTTGGGACGGGGCTGAAGCTGAGCTCACAGGGGCTATGCTCGCTCCCCAGCCCTGCATGGCTCGTGCCTGCAGTTCTTACCCTGCCGTGAGCCACCAGCGTGGGTCTTTGAGGCACCCACCTGGGTGATGGAGGTGCTGCCGGTCCCCTCGGGTTGCTCTGAAGATGCAGCCTTTTGTTGCTTTGTTACGATTTTCTCATGCCTCCCGTCCCCATCCAGCGCCCAGCAGAGAGGGGCTTGGAGCCGAAGCACCGGGACGCAGCTGGGTGTGGGTGCACAAGTCTGCATGCTTTCTCCCAACACCAAGCCAGCCCTCCCCTTCATTTCTGCTTCTGGTCGGTCTTTGCCATGCCTGTACCCACTCACCCAGTCTCTCCCGTTCCCCAGTTCACCACGGGCACCTGTACGGACGCGGCGGTGCACTCCTGCGAGCTGTGCGGCAAAGGCTTCCGCTTGCAGCGCATGCTCAACCGGCACATCAAGTGTCACAGCCAGGTGAAGAGGCACCTCTGCACCTTCTGCGGGAAGGGCTTCAATGACACCTTCGATCTGAAACGCCATGTCCGGACCCACACCGGTGAGAGGGCTGCACGGGGGCGGGTGGCAGGAGGATGGGTGAGGGTAACCGGTGCGGTGGAAGATGGGTGAAGGCACTTTGCCCTCTAGAGGAAACGAGCAGCAGTTTCTCTTTCTGTCTCGTTGCGTCGCTGCGGGCTGTTCTGTGCTAACAGGTCAATTTTGGCATCTGGAGAAGGCAGAGTGTGGTGTGTGCTGCGCCTCTGGCTTCTTTCGGGAATCGGGCGATACGGCTGGTATCTGCCCAGCCCAGCAAGCAGCTCCACATGGCTCCTGCTGCAGAACTCCATTTAACCTAACCAGGAGCTCCCGAGGCTGCACTCAGCTTGCAGCCATTCAAACATCAGGGCTGAGAGCTGGCTGCGTTCTGAATGAGCTCAGGTCAAAGCAAAGCATTCCAGAGCCTGGCAGATGGGTGCTCACCCCATGGTTCGTGCCCAGAAATCCTGCTAACCTGGAGCAGGGAGAAGTCTGCTTTTTTTGTTTCATTTTTTTTTCTTTTAAATTTAAGTGGAAGTGATGGCTTAAACACATCGAGCTCATCCCCACCAAAAACGTCTGCATCTCCCAGGTGTGCTCCACCTTTCTGCATTCCTCGCTGTCTCCAGGACCTGCTGATGATCCCGGGCTGCTCTGCAATGCCCTTTCTTCTGGTTTATAGGATTAGGCAGAATTAAGCAGGTGCACGGCCAGCAGTGCAAGTCTGTTGGTAGATAGGAGCTGTTCCTTATCAGTAGACGTCATGAAAACAATGCTGCCTGTTTTGATGAGAAAGCGTTGGCCAGAGCCAATGTTTTGGGCTGGTTTGGGTTGTTTGCTAAGTGGACAGGAAATCTTCCAGCTGTGACCATGGAGCCGCCACTGGGCTGTGCCTGAAGGGCAGAGCTGGTGCTCCAGGAAGAGAGATGGTGTTTTCAACCCATGTCCTCTTCTTTGGGATTCAGAATCTCACTGCAAGAAGGTCTCTGTCCTGAAGCCATAAGCATATGTGCTGTGGGTGGGACACCTGAACTCACTGGTCAGGATTGAACCAATTTTGTTAAACTGTAAAAAGGAAGAAGGATCTGTAGTGAAACATCACTCCCCAGGTCAGGCGACTTATGGTTAAATTGTCCCCAAATGCAACAGAAGAAACCTGGTGTTACCATTTCTCCTCTCCAGCACAAAGCCAGGCTGAGCACAGTCTGTGTTTTTTCTTCTAGGGTTTGTTTTACTGAATTTTGTTGTTCAGTGGAAATTGTTTGCAGCCATATGTTGCAGTGGTAGGGTGGTGTCACACAGTGGGAAAGCCAAACGTGCTAGTCTAGGTTCATGGCATAAGCAGTCAGATGTTAGAAAGTAACTCGTAGACAAGTAAAATGAAATTGTAAAATGATTCAAAAGCAGTGGAGAGGCACAGTTCCTGATCAGCTACCATTGGTCCAGAACCGCACTGATGAGGATAAAACTGCACCCAAAATACTGTTTGTAACAGATGCGTTTTTAGTGTGTGAATCCTGAGGAAGATTTGGAGTTTCTCTCCAACTGCAGTTCAGTATAACTGAAGTCCCTGGAGCAGTCTCACAGCAGAAGCTGTTATGAAATTATCTTTTTAGGTTTGATAGATTGAGTGCATGGGGATAAACTCCTTGTACAAGACTTGCAAAGATGCAGTCAAGATGCCTCTTATTGGAACTCCTAATTACTTTGGACTTCTGGAAAAAAGATTTCAGGGAGTGAGTGGCCAACTTAACACAATCCAATGACTAATTTGAAACCATCTGCGTGAACACTTGTGCTTTACACTTCATCTTTCCTGGCCTGGCTGTTCCTCACCATGGGTCTGATGTTCCACACATCTGTCATCAAAGAGGGTTTGGGGTAACACGTTGTATCAGCTTTAAGGCTAGCCTTTGCTGGAAAACTTCCTGAGTTACTCTGCAGTCAGTAAAATCACAATCTTGTTTGGGTTTTTTTGGTGTTGATAAACCCTCAGGTATTTTTCCTTCAAGCACTGAGGGGCTATTGTTGTTAAATCAGTGTTGATTGGTGATAAAATGGATACCCTTTGCTGTTTTTTTTTTAATAGTGAAACTATTCAGGCATTCAAATCACAAGCCAGTCCCTTCTTCCTCCGCTTGAGACACTCATACATATTTTTTCAGCTCAGCACACTTTTTTTTTCTAGAACCCCAGCTTGTAATCACAATAATTAAAACTCTATCATATGAAAACACTCCTGCTCATTTGAAGTACTCTGATCATGGTATGTTTGGCAGCCATTCACAGAAGAGTCATTAAGCTTTGTTCACTAAAAGAGGAAAACTAACTTACCAAGACACAAGATTTCATTCATACAATTAATAAAATGATGGGTTAGCTGAAACCAACAGTTCTACCTCATCAGAGGACTAACATTTTAAGTCAGGTCTTTAAACGAATCAGCTTTGCAAGAGTAGATAACAGTTTCTTCTCTAGCATCAAAGCTCTAAAAAAGTAAAAAAAACATTTTTATATTCCTAAACGTATCAAACCCCTCCTGAAGATTTTGGCCTAAAAGTGAAATGTTTTATTTAGAGTTTCTTGGGCTAGCAGCTACTTACTGCTAGGTATTTGTTTGATATCTAGCAAGAGAGCCTTGCTTTCAGCTGATTACGTAGTTGGTTATAACAAAGGTAAACCAGGCCAGTAATTAATGTTTTTTGATGTTGTAGGAATTCGTCCTTACAAATGTGAGGTTTGCAACAAAGCATTTACCCAGCGGTGTTCCCTGGAATCCCATCTCAAGAAGATTCATGGAGTGCAGCAGCAATATGCCTACAAACAGAGGCGAGACAAACTGTATGTGTGCGAGGATTGTGGCTACACCGGCCCCACGCAGGAGGACCTGTACCTGCACGTCAGTAACGTTCACCCCAGCAGCGCTTTCCTGAAAAAAACCTCAAAAAAACTTGCAGCAGTTTTGCAAAACAAACTGAGCCCTGTCCTGCAGAGGAACTCCAAAGATGACGACAAAGATGAGTAACACGGTGGATTACAGTGGTCCACAGGAATGAAGTTTACATGTAGGACTACATATATATTATTTTTTTAAAGAAACAATTTTTGAAATAAATCCCCAAAAGAAAAAGGGATAATTTGTCAACAGGGCTCTATTGATATTGGTAGAACCTCAACTTGAAAGAAATATTCCCATATATGACGCAAACTATCTGGTCAAAAGATGGAAAGTCTGGAGGAGGCTGTCACCTATGTGATGGAGTATTTACTGAACTTGGCATTCAGGTGACCCGATTTCTGTTCCAGTTCTACTGCATGTCTGAATGGCCGTTGACAAACAAGATCACCTTTCCCCAGCGCATTTCTTAAAGACAGTAACAGCTACCTCCTGGAAAAATTGCTTTGGAGAGGTTTGGGTGAAAGGGGCCACGAAAGAGCAGTTACAAGTACATTGTTCTCATATGCAACATTAATTAAAATTGGCTTAGAAACAGTACTTTGTATCAGTACTTAAATTTAAATGCGCAAATAACCTTAACTCTGCCCCCCCGTGCAGTAAACGAATCATTTTCATAACCATGATTCAAGGTAAGCTGAAACTTTATTTAAAACGATACAACCCTTTTTCCCTCTTAAACTTTCCCTTCTGGCAAATGGCATTCCAGGACAGGCTTACATTCTAGGGACTTGAAGCTGTGAGCTCGTTTCATCATATTTAGATGCAAGTGTAACCTTAACTCTTGACTTTCCTAGACTCCTCATGCTCGCTTTGGGGATCATTACCACATCCTTTTAACATACTTCTATATCAAGCCAGAAACCCAAAGAAAAGACTTTAAAGACTAGAAGATATGTACTTTTTGTCATGATTTAAAAATGCTTTGTGTGCATTTTATGGTGGGTGCGTATGTGCTTTTTTAAAAAAAAAAAATTTAAAAATCAAGTGCCTTTTCATTAGTACCAACAAAGCTGCACAATTCAGTGAAGAGTGCAACTTACGCTGTCTGCCACCTATCAGTGCAAAGCTGTATGCATAAACCTGGCCTCTAATGTGTAATTAATGTGTAACTGTCAGTTTAGATGGCTCCTAATGAGGCTGATGCTACAAGGGAAGAAGGTGGGTGGTGATGATAAAGGACTGGTACTATGTCCTTGCTTTTAGGACCCCCCTTACATTCCTGCTCTAGCTCCTGTTGACCCAGGACAACCAAGATGGTATCTCTACAGGAACCATCAAATGCAAATTTAGGGATTAAAAAAAGAAAATGTAGATGGTGTCCATTTGTTGCTGAAACTGCCTGACACTAAATCTCTTTAGAAGCTGCTGCAGCTGTTACCGGGCACTTGGGTGCCTAAGTTGGGAAAAACAGGGTGGGGAGGTAACTTCCTCAGCAATAACCCAAGTTACACTGGTCCAAGCACACGTTATTCATCTGTCTCGTACCTTAATGGACACAGCTGCTAAACAGGTTCTACGTTAGCTGAAATGCATAATAATTAATGGTTTTCATTGGTAATTTACCCAAAATTCATTTTGTGCTCAAATTAGAGCTGTACTTTTGGGAAGACATACCATATTCTGTACATATTGAAACAATCACTGAACTGTAACTCACTTGAAATAGTCATGGCCAGGGCCTTCATAATCACTACTACTTTTTTACATTTTATGGTAAGGTTCTGAGCATCTCTGTAAGAATCCAAAAAATAAAATCTCAAGATACCTCAGTCTTGCACAGACACCTGCTTGGGTTCTTGCAAGGAAGAGTTTTCAATGGTTTTAAAGCATTCCTAGTGACATTAGTATTTTATTCAGCACAACTCCAAGTGCTTGGGACCTTGGAAATGATAATAATAAAGTGATGCTACTATGTAAAGAACAAACTTTTAATTCTATGTAACAGGAAAGTTCACATAATACTTCAATAAATAGTAAGCCTATGGAAGAAAAAGCACCTGAAGTAAATTAGAAGATACTTTGCAAAAACAGCTAAAGCTTATGCACTAATCCTCAGCTCTTCTGAGATGGTGCTTTGAAAAGTGAACAGTGTTCAGTGGAAGGTTGCTCACTCTAAGTGAAGCTTGTGTGCTTGAAAATACATTGACAAAGCGACCTGGCTAAGAAAAGAGTTAATGAGTAGTTCAGCTAATTGTGCAGATGTCACTTCCCTGTAACCCTCTCAGTAAGGTCCCAGACATGACTTGAGTTCAGCTACCAGGGGGCTGTCAGCAGAGCTCATCTGAGCAAATTGAATGGAATTCACCTAACCACAAAGGATCCATATGCCAAGCTCTGCTGAAACCAAAGTCCTTGGAGCAGTGGAGTAGCAGCTGAAACCCTTCCCACCTATCTAACTGGGTGGAGAATGTGTGGTGGCTGCATGTGTGAGGCAGTGGTAGGTGTTCTTCCTCCTTTAGGACACAGGGTTTTGACTTCCCTCCAGTATCACTGCCAAACTAGGTCTCTGCCAAAAGAACTAGACACATTAAAGTGGGCCATCTTTCATCAAAGAAAGCATTCACAGCAACAGAATAAAGTAACACGTAACAGTACACAGAAACGAAACCGCTCTGGATGGAGAGCACAGTTCCAACAAGCTTGACACTATAGCTGCAGTAACTGCCCCAGCTGTCTGACAGGTTTTTCTGCAAAAGACAGATACTCCCTGTAGCAGACACCTTGGGCACACCAATTTAACAGTCTGACAAGCTATTTTAAACTGGTGACAAAGTGGACTTGAGTTTGCATGGGACTGGCAATGGCTTGTTACGGGACAGAACCAGCAATCGCTCATGGCTCTTTAGTTGCTTGAGAGCTCATGTATGGATGCCTGAGGCAGCCAGGCTTTCAGAAGTGCTAGACAAGAGTAACTTCCACTGATACTGTCTTTGAAGACTGCCTAGCTTCTCCTGGCTCTCTGATGTTACAAAGTCATCCAAGACTTAAAGACAGGTTTACAAACTGACATTGCTATTGAAGTTGGCAGCCTTCCTCAGACAGAAGGCTTTTGTTAAACAAACACAGATGAAGCCAATAGGTGCCTATGCTGCCCAGGCTCCAGACTTGTCCTCATTTAGTAGGAAGCAAGACAAGGATGAGAACTTACACAGCTCAGAGACATCTAACGGCTGTATGATGCACTGATGAAGGAAGTAATCCCATCCCAGTGTTGCTCAACTGTTCCATACTTCCTTTATTTATGCAATCCTAATCAACACAGGGAGTTCAGAGCACTTTATCACCTCCTGCTTCAGGCCAAGGCATCTTCTCCCTTGCTTAGACCCACCTTCTTTGTATCCACAGAGCAGTCTACTTGACCATCTTCAATAATGTTGACTAAATTTCTTGCTAAACGTCTGTGATGTGGGGATATTCTTGCCAAACAGGTAGAACTGAGTACTCACACAGCTTCGTTACAATTAGTCATCTCTGAATGTAGTTTCTCAGTCTCCATGTTTGTCTTCTTAGAAATCTAATTAAGCTCAGCGTAATCACACTGTCACCAGACCATGGTTTGAATAAGCAAGTATCGGTACAACTAGCAACATTTTATTGCACAAGTTTTCACAGCTCAGCACTCTAGAGGAGTTGAGGATTCAACACTACAGAAGCTTATATTTCTTTGGCAGCAAGCTTGCCCATTGCTTTTTTAGACATGGTTCTGACTGATCTTTTGAAGCCTATGGGTTGGTTGTATTTTTATATGAAATCTGCAGTGGCATTATGAAAACTTATACACACAATTCAGAGAAAAGAAAGTGAATGAGGAAAAAAAGTTTTCCAGGCATGCAACACACAGAGCATTATTGCCAGACATCACAGCTTATTCTATGTCTACAGATGCAATATCAAAAAAGTGGCTCCTTGTTCCTCAGAAGGCCCAGCTTCAAAGTCACAAAAGTCTGTGACTTTCATAAAGGAATTCACTTGCACTGGTAAATGCTATCACCTGACACAGGACATAGTTCCACATGGGCAGGCTTCTTGTCTGCTCAGACCCACAGCAAAGTCAGGAGAGCCCAGAACAGTTGCAGACTTGGCCTGTAAAGAGCCCAGGGTAAGCTCAGAACCAAAAGCACACAGCCCGTTTACACTTTCACATTTATTCTACACAGCCCACTAAGAAACCTGCAGGAGGAGCTACCAGAAGCAGTCAACCTCCCTACCCTTCAGAACACTTGCTGAACATTTCTAAGTGTATCAGTTACAATTCTGCTCCTCTGTTCCTAAACCACTTCTGGTAAACAATCAACTTTTTCAAAGAAGTATTTTAAATAAGTACTTCTGAGAGCTTTGGTTGTAGTTCATGGGGCAGTTTTTCCAATTGTTGCTGTAAAAAAACCATAAATAGTACAGGGCTGTTAATGCTCATCTTTGGAACAGACAAGAAGTAAGCTCACTGAAACCAAGTCAGCTATATTCATTTATCATTTACATTGCTCTCAGATCAAACAGTGCAGATGTTGTTTTGCTTTAGTTTACCAATTTCATTTTCAGAGTCTCAGTTCTGCAACAGCTTTTTCTCAAAAACAAAATGATGATTTGATCGAACACTTTTACTTGATTTAGTTGATCGATTACAGAAACTTTCCCATCAACTTCAAATTGTACAGACTGGGAGGGGGAGAAATAGGGATGATGTAGGTCTGCTTTGTCCTGTCAGATCCACTGAAGTCTCCTACAACTTAGGCAAATATGCATGCTCCATTCTGATTTTTCTTTATTATTTTTTTTTTAAGGGGGAAAAAATAATAGAGGTTAGCCCTAGTTACTACAAAAAGAACTACTAAAAAAATGAAGATTTAAACAAAGGATTTGTGCTTTGGCTTTGTGCTCAGAACACTTGCCTCTGCATAGCTTAGTTTGGGTCAGTTTTTGTCCGTGTACTCTTCAAGGCGCAAAAGCCACTTATTCCAGTACTGTGAGCATAGATCTGGGTCCATGAAATGTGGATGTGCAGGGCAGCCATTCTTATAGGCAACCACGATGAGCCCACAATTAACCTACAATTAAAAGCAGGAGGCTGTTAGAAATTGAACACTGATATGCAACATCAATCAGCACTTTTAGAGACTAAACTTCACTTCAAAACGTCAGCTTACATCTTAATCTCCGGTCACACAATCAGACCAATGCCATTCTCCAGCATCAGTCTGAACAGGAATGGCTACTGCAGGTACGTTCTGAAATATTTCATACTTGACAAACAGCTGTAAACTAAACCCCAAGGAGACAACAGGGGTGAAGACAAAGTGGTAAGAAACAGAAGGCTAGTAGCAGAATCCTTGAATTACTGCCTATATTGCACTCTAAGGATCTGCTTTACATTTCCCCCCTGCAAGGCTCTGCAATTTTTCAGGCCAAGCGGGTCTGGCTAGAATTACCTTTGGAGTTTATAGAGCACCACACAATGTGAGCAATGCATTCCCATCCCATTTCCCTGTTTGCATGCTCTTTTGCTCTTCCTAGTCCTGACACAAGCTAAAACCATACAGAACAAAGCACTGGAGAATGGCCAAATGCCAAGTCACTGCAAATTTGCCTGACCTCCTAGGACACAACTGAACAGGGCTCTCCTTAAAACCAGTGACAATATACTATGGATAAGCAAGGGGAGCATGAAGAGCAGTAGAATTATTTTACAGTACAGCTGTGTGTCAGTTTAGCCTGATCCAAGACTGCGCTGTTTTGATACAAATCCTACAAACAGTTCCATGCTGAAGACAGTAAGAGGGGAGAAATGAAAACAACATGGGCACTGCTGCTTGTCTTGGCAGGTAGCAAGGTTACTGACCTGGAAGTCATAATTGGGATCATGATTTATAGCTCCAATATATGCTGCAACCTGCAGAGGGTTATCAAAAGTATTTTGCAGAGATGGCTTTGGTTTCTCTGATGTCTTCCAATCGATCACACATAACTGGCCCCTGCATAAGGCAACAAGAGAAGACAATGTTTTAGTTTAAATTCAGTCACAGCATGAAATAAGGCACGGCACAGCAAAGAAAAGCATATCACTCTGAGCCCATTCCAACCTGAACTCACGTTGTTCATTACCATTTCCAATCTAAGGAAGTCTTCCCCATATTGGCAGTTTAGATCTCAAAATTAAGACTTTGCACCACTTGCTGCAGTTCCTGGCAACTGCCCTGCTCAAAACCAAATCCTCCACAAGGAATGACAGCACTTCTGGCAGTGGGTTCACCTCTGAGTTCATCCATTTCACCCGTCTTGGAGGTCTCTCCAGCTTCCCCTCAGTAACTCACCCAAACATCTGCTTTGTCACAGGACACAGCCTCCCACGTGCCACAGAACACAACACAACACTTGGACATTATTTGGTTTCTTAGAGAACCAGTACCTCACCGATACTTAGCCACGCAGTCTACCAGGCCCAGATACTGAAGAGTTTCATGCTGAACTGCACTTTCCAGAGCTTTTACTTCACTGATGTCTTTTAGGACATGTTGCACACTTGATAAGTAGCCAGAAACAACAGTGTCTTCTCCCTGCTCCTTAGTTGCCATCTCTTCAGGCAGAAACAGAGATTCCAAAGCTGCATGAAATTGCTCCCCTTGGAGGAAAAGATCTAAGAAAGATGCAACATTTTAGAAACTACACGTAACATGCGATGGACATGTATATTAGTCATTACACAACATAACTCTTAAACCAGCCACTTTTTTGTACTGAAAGCTTAAGGATGTAGGGCAGAGAATGGAATGAGACAAATACGTGTCAACAGTGAAATTATCTCTCATATTAACACTTACTTTACTTTGTTTTGGCCTCACTGCAGAAACAAAATAAGAGCTTCAATTTACTGATTATTCAAAGGCATTATTTTACTGTGTATTACGAATGTGAATTTCTGTAAATTATAAAATATTATTCCAGGCTTCTTGCTGCATTTGCTTCTTCTGCTGTACAGGCTCATTTGAATTGAATAAACCTGAAATGGGTGGACATAGCTCTTAAGAGCAAGGGCTTATCTCAGAAATGTTTCAGAGAAGGATCATTTTAAAAAGCAACATAAGGTTTGTCGTGTCGGTTCTCCCTAATAAGCTTATTCAGTCAAGTGCTTAGGAACTCAACAAGAGCATAAACAACGGATATGCAGTTTTCCAAAGCATAACTGCTCAGGTAAGCAGTGCTAGGATATTTATCAATCTTGCTGCAAGAGGCTACTTGTTATCCTCCACATCTCCCCCGACAGTCTTCAGCCCTACAGCTCAGGGGAGGTCACCTTTGTAGATGCCCTTATGAAATGAAAGCCTCTAACAGTGATCCAGACTGCTGCTTCTGCATCATCACCTTGCTGTGGTAAGACTTACTTTTAGTATACTCTGCAAAACCATCTTGCCCAAGTTCCTGTATCATTTTCTGCTTCCATCTTTCTAGGTAGAAGGCTTGCTGTGGAGGCATAGTCTGTTGAAGGATACGGGTAACACTGGGCGTTTTTGTTTTTTGCAGAGCAATTTTCATGGGGAGGTTGGAGCCACTGCTAACAAGTGGAATTCTCTTGTTGGGGTTTATTAGAGGAACCCAATTCTTAGGGGTTTTTGTTTCAACTTTAACTGGAGGTGCATGTTTATGCGGTTGTCCATGTAACAAATTGTCTTCTTCAAGGATTGTCTCTGGTGTTTGGGCGCTGGCTTTGTAAGATGTAACAGAGCATACCAAGCTTTTGTATTTCTCTTGGTCAACATGTTCATAACTGTTCACTTTTTTCTTCTTGCTACAAAGGCGAGCGGAGGTAGCCAGACACATATATGGGAACTGCTTTTGGCAAAAACGTGGTTGAAAAAGCATTTCCAGTCTCTCAGCTTTCCTAGACAGTTGTTGTAGCAAGTTCATTCTGATGAGAAGCATTTGTGAGTAGCTATAGTTTTCTTCCTTCTGTTAGGAGCAGTCTGTAGGCTATCATAATTTCCTCCTGCAGAAAAAGAAATGTGTTATTTCCAGAGTCATAAAACACTGCCACCAACCTATTTTTGCCCTTTGCCAAACGAAGATCTGCTATGGGTCATAAAGTGCCTTTGTATACTTTATGCCACCAAAACTCCTTTAGATTAATGCTACAGTAACAGAAAGAACACACATGCAGGAGTGTGTTTCCAAAGAGGAAACAATAATGAAAAGAACCAGAGCTGGCTGGGAAAATCTGAAACAGCAAACACAAAGATGTTGCAAGTAGCAAAAGCTGCAGCAGAGGATGCTCTTGCAGCAAAAGAATCAGAACTGTCATGAAAGGAAACTCAGTGCTAACTGATCTGTAACAAAAACCCTGAAAGTGGGAGGGGAGAAACAGAAAAAAAAGCAATGCAGAAGATGATGAAGGAAATCCATTGATGTGAGATATAAAAAAGGAGTAAATTTATAGTACATGCTGAATTTGGGAGACTTGAGATTGGGAAAAGCCAAAGGGAAATCACATATACTGCAAGTATCTTCAAACTTGCACAAATCTTTGAAAGCCCAGTGTAAAATATAGAAATATTGCTCCAAACTGAGTTTCAAACATAGTTGTGTTCCACCACACTTAGAAAGTTTAAAAACAAAAACAATATACCAGAATTATTGCTCATGGCATAGCTTTCAAAACTATGTTGTGACTACACAGTGCCAAGTCCCAGGAAAGTCTATGTACGTGGCTCAAACAAACACTCAAGTTGTGGCATTTAAACCAACACTATATAATTGCAGAACTGAGGCCCTATTCTCCCCCTGAAAGTTATCTGCTTACCACTACAAAGTTCCCTTCCACCCATCCCCTGCAAACAAAGAATACAGGCAACACACATTGCCAACCAACATCAGCATTTTGCTTTAGAAAGCACTTAAAAGTTACTGGTGCCTTTCACCACATTTCCTACACAGCAACTCCTACACCACCCAAACTGTCGGCGCCACAGAATCAAAAATGGGACAGAAGGAGTTATTTTGCATGGACAGATCCTGAACTCATGTGGAGCTGCAGGGACACCAAAGTGTGGGTGTAGGAATTTGTCAGACAGAACAGCTTGCAAAAAAATGGGGCTGTACCAGCTGCAGCTGTTTAGATCAAGGAATCGTGTGAGGACAGGCTGAGACCTTGGACTCTGTTTCCATAAATACTGTTCATCTGTGAAGGACAAAACCCTCCAGCTGTAGAAGCTGAATCAGGAGTAAGCAGATGCACTGTATTTTTTCTTTACTGACTTCACATTTTCACACTGACTTTGCATGATTTCGACAAATAGCTGATGTAACCAAAAGCTAACATAAAACACTGACAGTGCAAACAGCACCTAACCTGATGCAAATGTAACCTGTCAAAAGCAAACACAAAGCAGGAGAACGCCATCAGATTGGATCAGAACTTTGTGTCACGACGTGGTGGCATTCCTGACCCAGCACCAGGAGCGTTACAGCTGGATGTGCAGTACAAACCCAACTCAAGGCTTCTCACTCCAATGCAATAGCACCTAGGCTCAGAGTTTCTCTGGCTGTGTGATGACCATTACTACACTTACCCAAGTGTATTAATCAGAAAACAAACACTGTCTCAGTAATGTCTGTGATGAGTTTTAAATGTGCAGCCTATTTTGTTCTTGAGCAATGCCTGGAAATGTTTGTGCACAAGATGAACTGAGCCACAAGGAAGGGACAAGCTTGCTGCTGCTGTGCTGTTCTATGGAGATAACGGCTCGGGGACTGCTGGGAAACGAAGATCGCTTGTCCTTAGCAGGCTGAAAGATGACACGTGCTGTTTGGCTCCTCACAGGGACATCTCTGCGCAAAAACTCACACTTACAAGGGCAATGGGGGTGGACTTGCTCACGCAGACCTGAGCATGGGTGGCATTTCTCTCAGGGGAAGCCTCTCTCTTCCCTCTCAGTTCGAAGAGCTGGTTCAAGCACTGCACGAGCCAGAACCCAAACGAACAACCTGGAGAAAACAAAGAGCAGGACCTCCCTTCACGTCCCCGAGCTAGCTGGCTTTGCACCCTCAATGCCAGCTGCGTTGACACAACTGAAGCTCCTCGAGGACAGCAACCAGCGGCCTCCACGAGAGGAGCAAACAGAATTACGGGTTAACGATACACATCCCCTCGCTCCCGCAGCTACCGGCCCCGAGAAGCCCCGGTCCGCCTGCGCGGCGCTGCAGAACGCGGCAGCTGCCCACTGTAGCAGCCCGGCCACCCCCTGACCCGTCCCGTCCCGTCCCCTCAGGAGCGAGGCGCAAACCGCCGTTACCTCAACGCCACACTTCCCGCCGCCGCCTGTACACATGCGCGGTGGTGGTGCCGGCGACCCTCAGCGCGCATGCGCTCTCGCCCCGCGGCCTCTCGGGATTTGTAGTTCTTCCCCGCTCACGGAGGGAAGGAGCTCGTCATTAGAGCCCCCTATATCTATTGAAAGAAATCTTCTATCTCACTTCTAGTTTGTCCTTTCTTTTTTTGTCTTTGGAAAGACAAATCTCTGAAAGTAATAATAACAAGAACAAATAAATAAATGAAAAGCTTCGCCGCCATGTTGGATGAAGGCAGCGGCGCCCTGCCCTCACCCAAGATGGCCGCCGCCGCCGCGCGGGGCCGGGCGCAGAGCGGCGCGAGGAGGCGACGGCGGCCCCGCCCCGCGCTTTATGAGGGGCGGTGGCGGCGGCGGGGTGGCAGGCGGCGGCTGGCGGTAGTGGGGATATGGCTCTGCTGCGGGAGGGCGCGCACAGCAAGGTGAGGGCGCGGTGCGGCGCCGGGCCCGCTCCGCTGTGGGTGTTATGAGGCGCGGGCCTGCGCGGAGGGGCTGTCACCTCTCTGCCGCGTCGGTTCGCTCGCTGTGAGGCGGCGCCTCGGGACGTCGGGGTGCTGCGGGGTTCCACGGGGGTCGGTCTCGGCTCGGAGGGGTTTCGTGGGTTGGGGCGCTCCGCTCCTCTGAGGGAACGTGAGGTGAAGACTGAGGCGGGAACTTCGCGAGGCGTTCGGTTTGAGGGCGTCGTTAGAATCGTTTCTTAACGCCGGGAGAGCGGCTTCGTGACCGCCTCGGCAGCGAGGGAATAGAGCGTTCTGCTCAGCCTCCGCGGTGCCGTGTCAGAGCCTCAGCTGAGGCGGCTGCTGGAGGAGGAATGGAGCCTTAAGCTGCCCCAGGTGCTCGAGGGTCATCTTCTTCGTCCTTTCTCCAACCTCTTGGAAGAGCTGAGGGCTGGAAATGCTCCTCTGAAAGGGGAGAGATCTGGGTTGGATGTTAAGGGGGAATTCTTTGCTCAGAGGGCGGAGAGGCCCTGGCACAGCTGCCCAGAGAGCTGTGGGTGCCCCATCCCTGGAGGTGCCCAAGGCCATGGATGGGCCATGGGCAGCCTGAGCTGGGGGAGGCACCCAGCCCATGGCAGGAGGTTGGGGCTGGGTGGGCTCTGAGGTCCCTTCTAACCCAAACCATTCTGCAAAATACATCTACTGTGAAGAATCTTCTTAGATGTCTTCGTTCCTTCCCTCTGCTTCCCTAGTATATGGATCTTTGAAAACAAACACTACTCATAGAACTGGCATAGAACTGTCTTCTAGCTTGTTGCTTTGCATTGTGAACCAGCCGCTGCTGCTTCTTTCTGCTGTGCATGAACCTAGGAGCACTAAATATCTGCCTCTTGAGAGCAGTGGGTGAAAGCTTTTGCAGGCTGCAGGACCTGCAGGAGGGAAGGTAAAACATCAACTGTCTCGCAGCAATGGGTAACTGTGTGTTAATGTGCCTTTCTCTAACTTATCACTAAGCAGGGATGTTGGAGGGAGGGGGGAATACCCCAACCCTTAGTGGGAACAACTTTAAACTCCAGCAGTAAATGGCCAAAGATTAACTAGCTCTTTAGGTAGCAGGGCTGCCTTGGGATTCCAGCAGCTGCAGTGAAGACAGAAGTACAGCTATCTTGTCTGTTCCTGTTTAGGTAAGGAAATGGCACTGTGGTGCTGGTATGTGGGCAGCAGATAAAGACCCTGTCTGTAAAGGAAACATTATTATGTGCTGACCTTGGGTAGGAATTGTTGGGAAGTATGAACTAAAAGCTGACCGTGAGTAGGCAAAGCAGATATGTAGGAAGAGGAAGGGAGGGTAGGTAGGGTAAGGGGGATTGGAAGGGCAATGGGAAAAGCAGTGTAATGGGGAGGAAAAGGCACTTTAGACAGTGAAGTGAGTAGTGGGGCTGCCAAGCAGAGCTTGTGTGGATGCACTGGTATTTCTTATCATGTTATTGGCTTGATGATTCAACTGCAGTCTCCAGAACTCTGTTCTAGGTCAAAATAGTGAGAAGGGAGTGTTGCAGCCACTCTTCTCCACACCAGTCAGTGGAAGGTGAGATGTTGTGTTGCAGCCATCTGCTGTTACTACTTCTGAACAGCAGTTCTCTGTGCTGGTCAACTTCTGCAAGGTGCTCTGGGAAGAAAGGGTCTGCTAGGCCTTTTGCTCTGCAAGAATACACTTCGTAGGGAGAGGAACTGCTAGCAAGGTGAAAACTGCTGAATAGGAATAGCGTGCTATCCAGGATATAAACCTCTATAAAGCTGGCCCGGTGCTTTGGACCAATGACAAAATGTCAGATCCACAGGAGTGCATGTGTTGCAGAGTCCCTTCTGCCAGCTCTGGCCTCATGACAGGAGGTCAGCAAAACATTCTTGTAAATGCTGAGCGTGACTTGAGGCTTGCTTCTCTTGCAGTTTCCATCTGAGCTGGGCATGCTTCATGTTACAGGTGAAATATGGGCTGGAAGGGCTTTGCTACGGGCTGTGCTATGCAGGTGGATTTGGCCTGTGTTGCCAAAGCTGCTGCTTGACTCCTGGAGTACTGCAGAAGCAGTGAGGGATGGATTCCTGTGCTCTGCTGGCTGCAGCAAGTGAGCTTTGGTTAGAATCCTTGAGTGCTGACAGCATCCTTCCCACAGCTCCTTTCCTTTGTAAGGTGCTGTGTGACCATTTGGTTTCAGTAGAGCCAAGCTGAGATCCTTCTTTCAGAAGAGCTAAGTGATCAGCCAGCGTATTGCACAGCCAGAGGCAACAGATGCCCTGGCCATAGAGCCTGTCTTGCTCACCAAGTTGCTGCTTTGCTTAGAACAAAGAGGGAATAATCAAACCATTGCCCAACTAGAGTTCTGCGGTCCCAAAATCACAAATTTGGCAAAGTTCTCTGTAGCATAAGTAGCAACATGAAGACTGCATGTGAGAAACCTGGTTCAGTTTTTGTGGTGAAGTTGTCCAAGTTACACATCAGGACTGCTTGAACCAAATGCCAGAGAAATAACAGCAGTTCTGCCACGAAGGCTGCACAAGCAGAGCTCCTCATCTGCCATGTTGGCTCTTCAATGCTGCGTGCATGCTGTGTGCTTCCACACGTTTTTAGTATCTTGATTAAGGGGAAACTTAAGCTACTTGTGCTGAATGTGGCTGAGGCATCGTTCTAGCGAGTAATGCTTTTAATATGTGCTGGCCAGATGCTCTGACAGGCTGCTGGTTAGCTCCTGGCTGTTGAAACAAGGCACTCTGGAACTGAAAGCTCTATGTAAACTGCCAGAAAACATCACGATCCTCCAGTACTCTCTAGAGAGCACTTAAACTGGTTTAGTTAGACTACTCTGTAAAAACAAATGGATGCTGGGTAGTGGCAGATGTAATTACTACTGATGTATCTGTGGCTGCTGTTTGAGTGACAGTGGGGAGGTGATGTGCAGGAGGAGAGCTGGTTGCAGCTGACAGCAGGTAGAAAGCTCTGTGAAGTGTAAACCTTGTTGAAGGGTTCCTTGCTGCCTCTGAGAGCCAGCTTATGCTGGAAGCCCAGGGATTTATCTGACTTTGAGAACAAACATGGGCTCTTATTTCACCAGAGGTTGGGTGTTGCGTGCAGTTGCTTGTGCTGGCAGATTCTTTTGTTAGAATGGAGAAGTGAGAGTCATGCAAAACTGATGCTAAATTGCAGAAAACGTAACTCTGACAGCAGCAGCTCAGGGCAATTGCCAGAACCAGGCAGCTTCTGTGGCTGGGGACGCTTCCTTCCACTGGGAGCTCGCAAGCATGGAGATGTGTGCTTGTGCTGAGTGAGGCTTAATCAGAAACTTGTTTCCCAGGTTGGAGCCTGAGCAGGTAATGATCAGCGCTGGGTTGTACTTTGGTGGTCCAACTTTCTGCTTAAAATGTAGGCAATAGAAAAATGACTGCTGTAAAACTCTGCCTGGGTTGGTCAGAGTAGTGTTCTCCCTGCTGTCTTTTCTCTTGGTGTCTAGATAGGGTGATTATTGTGGTGTCCTAGTTAGTACCATTAGCACCTGTGTGTCCTGAAGCGAGAAATGATCAATATGATGATTGTTTGTTACTCTGGAGAGCTCTGTGTGATGTCTTGCTCTAATTGCCAGGTTGGGTTAAGTAGGAGTTACGGTGGATGGTATCTTTACTGAACAGAGATTGGTTTTTCCTGAATCCTCCTGAAAGCCCAGGGGTCCAAACAGAAGTCACTAGAGAGGCATGAGCCTAGAAGCTGAAGGCATCAGTGCTGTGACAGTGGCTGTAGTTGTTGCAAACCAGAAACCTCTCAACCCTTTCTGAGAAGGGGAAATGAGAGGTGAAAGTGCGGATGCTGTGCTCAGCTAATAGGAGTGTTCAGGCTTCAACCCAATCCGGCAGCTTTCCTGCTGTGCTCTTCCAGGAGTCACCATCCTTAGCACCTCTCTGATGTAAGCCAGGCATGCTCTGAGCTGTGCTCATATGCCCCTGGCACCGAGGGTGAGGGGACAGCCTGGGTTCTGGCTGCTAGGATGGGAAACCTTGGTTCTGCCTGTTGTGTGGTGGAAGCAATGATGTCCCTGCTGTGAAGTGCATCCAAATGGAGAAGGGCTCCCAGGCATGGCAGGCTGGGGAGCTCACATGGGCTGGTTTCCTGGAAAGGCCCTGGGCTGGGTGCCTGCTGTGGTAAAGGACCAAGCCTTGGGGCGTTAAAGAAGGCTCTGCACGGCCTGCCTGTCACCATAAGCAAGTTGTTTCTCATTCCTGCTTACATTCCTGCTTATGGAGTGGGTGTAGGAGGAATGATGGAGTCAAACATCCTGGAAGATGAGCTGCTAGTGGTGCTGGGGCAGGTGCTTGTGTTGATCAGGGATTGGTGTGGAGCCTTGCTGCAGTAGTGCCTCGCAGAGCTGAGGATGAGAGGGGGACGTCATGCTTCCAGTTCCATGGGGAAATGCTGCAGGGAAATGGAGTGCTCTGCCCTTGAGTTGGGCAGTGTGAATGCTCTCTTTGTAGTGTGAGCCTTTCTGCGGTGATTGTGTAATCTGAAAGGTCTCTGGCCTGGGGTTAGGAGCCACGGTGACCTTCACAGGGTTGGGGTAGACCTGTGGCTTTCTGATCCCCAATTTCACATTACTCAGAGACCTGAAACTAAAATTTGGGGTAGAGTTGATAATCCTGTGTTGTTTTCCAGCAATGAAATGCTTGATGTTTCAGCCTGCAGTGATCTTGAAGCATAAGCTGTGTCACAGCAGATGTTTAGGGCAGGAGAGGTGCAAGGCTGCTTTCAGTAAGTAGTTCTTGACGGTTCTGGCCAGGACAGCACCTAATCACAGGTTACTTTCTCTGCAACACTTAATAAGAAGGCTCACAAGTTTGGGACTGGCTGATCTGTGAGATCCTTCCCATGGTTTAGCTGAGGGGAGGCAGTTTCCTTTGGCTTATCGTACTTTTCACAGACTCAGCAGCTTGTATTGTTAGCTCTGCTGATCCTGTTTGGACAGTGGAGATAAATAAGCAGGATGCAAAACACAGTAGAAGGGGCTGCATCTCACTGCTTTGGCTGCTGGTGTTATCTGGCTATCACAGCAGCTGGGAAACTCTGAAAGCTGCCTTTGGTTCAGCTGGCAGCAAACAGCAAGCTCTGCTCCCTGGGAAACTGCTCCTGAATGGTGCCCTTCTATGAAATGTCTTCCTCTAGTGCTGGAGTGGTGTGGCTGCTGCTGGTGACCTCCAAACCACACCTCTGAGTTGTGCAGCTTGAGCTGTGCCTTCCCAGCGAGCTTCAGAGCTGTCCCTCTGTAGGGGAATGTGATGACCTGCCCCACTTGATGGCTGGGTCCTCATGGTGCCGGGGGTCCCACCTTGTACATTCAGACCTGAGTGGTGCCTGGACTGCTCGTACAGGACATGCTTTGTAAATGTCCTTGCTTGCTGCTGAGATAATATCTAGAATGGGATGAAAGCCTTCTGTCCTGTAGAAGCCTGAATGGGAAGTTTCAGTGTGCTGCATATGGGGCCTTTCCATAGTCGTGAGGCTTAGGAAGGTGCAGCTCTTGTTCGAGTGTCCCCTTAGAACAGCTAGCATGCAGCAGGGGCACATGCACAGAGCCTGACAGCTGTCCTCTCTCTGCCAGCAGGGAGCCTTGCTCTCTGCCAGATCTGTATTGCAGTTCTCAGATGGCCAGACTAGGGAGAGGGAGTTCCCAAAGCTCTTGGGAGTGATGCTTCACCTTAAGAAGGGCAACCTCTTGTCAGCTCTTAAGCTTCTGTAAAGCTGCCTAGAGCAGCATCCAAGCAATCTGTAGGATGTCTGGCACAGTGGGCTTGTGGGCTCAGTGCTGGATCTTGTTGTGGTTTGCAGGCGGTACATGCTGGCTCCTGGCTGATGGCCTCTGTGCTGCAGCGTGGCAGAGCAACATGGGTCTGGGCCAGCTTTCTTTCCTGGGGATGTGTTCCAAATGACCTCTGAAGGATAGCCTCAGGATTCTGCCCAGCTCTGACAGTCGCTCTTCAGCAAGCTTCCTGTGCTGTGACCTTATCTCCAGCAGTTTCTCCCTTCTGCAGGAAATAAGAATGATTTGTTAGATTGTGGTGCCAAAAAAAGAGCCTCTTACAAGTCAAATTTGATAGCATAAGGACCACCATAATGTGGTAGGCCGGGGTTCTTGCATGCTTCTGGAACAGGTGGCTGAAACTGGCAATGGCCAGTGTCTAATGGCTTGCAAGAACCTATCTCCTGGTATCTGGATACCTGCATCTACTTGATGTAAGGATTGGATGCATGCATTAATCATCTTTTGTTGTCTATAGTGGTTATACCTGAACTCTTCTGCTTCGTGCATTGGCCGTGTAGGGGGCTGAAGCTGTTTGTCTTCACCCTTTGGGTGCAAGCAGTGAAGTACAATGGGCTGAAGGAAACTCAAATCATAAACCAGAGGGAGACAAGGACCATCATTTGTGCTGAACCTTACTGCTCTTGAGCACACCCTGGCCACTTCCCTGGCATCCTAGGGCAGGGAGCTGGGCATCACAGCCTCATCTGCTGCGAGTCCGAAAGTGTCACCCTCATAAGGAATTTCTGCAGGGCTATGGCTTGGTGATGTTAGTGGTGTGGAACCTAGAGGTCCTTTCACTGAGAAGGCTATTCTATTGCTCTAGACAAAACTTAGTACAGTTGAAATTAGATTCTGAATTTAAGCTGTTGGAATGCAGAAATGCCTCCTGCTAAGGAAGGCACTGGTTCTGTTTCAAGTCTTTGTCTGAATCACTGGGAGGGCAAATCTGGTCTTTATTGAACCTGGTATGCTGTGGGATCTCCTGTGAAGGATTTGCTTGGAGCACATCCACATAGCATGCTCAGAAATCTCTTCGTAGCTGCTCCAAGTCGAAGCAAACAGCATTTTGAAGTGTTGCCAGATAGGCTCTGTCTAGGAAAGATAAGAGCTGAATTTAGGAGAGGTAGAGGCTTGTAGTTACAGGAGTAGGTAGGTTTTGTAAAGCAAAGTTCAGGTATCTTTGAGACTAGTTCTCATTCTGGCTTACTGGAGCTTTCTTTAAACAGCAAGTGTACATTCTAGCAGCAATTAATAATGTGATGGCAGGTCTTCTGAAAGTGAGATCATACAGTTGCAGTGTTAGTGCCCAATATTCTTGGGTTTTGGTCCTGTTCCTGGCAAACACTCGAATTGTAGACTCATGGGAGTCTAAAGAGGTTTTGTGCAGCTGCCCCATTTTTGTCTAGTGTCAGAGAAGCCTTTGCAGAACCTAAAATAACACCATGGGACTGAACTTCATGTGCTGTAGTTCTGGGAGATCAGAATGGCAGCACTGACCAACCTGAGTGTGGGGAGGGAGCACCCAGCCTTTGCCTATGGTTTGCCCTTTAGAGCAGATAAAAATCACTTAATTCTTGTGCCAGACTGAAGCAGCTGTCTGATACAAGGATGAGGAAACAGATCACAAGGCTAGGCTCTTAAGAGCTGTTCCTCCACATGTCATGGAGGCAGAATAATGAAGAGAGCTATTAGTGTTGTAACTCTTCAAAATGATTTGATAGACTTTGGCTTGATGTGTTCCAAGTAAACAAACTGGAGAAGTACTGGAGGAAAGATGGTTCTTTCTAGAAATGCTTTACAAACACCCTTAGTATGAGCTCTAACAATTTGACCTGTGGAGTTTAACAGCCTTTTTATTTTATGCACTTGGAAAGAAAGGTTTGTGGCCATGATGACAGCCTTGACACAACCTGCAAGTTCCTCCATGTACACCACTCCTGGAGGCAGAGGTCTAGTGCAGTGTGGTTCTTGCTGTCAGTGCTGATGACCAGTGTAGCTTCACTAAGCCCATTTGATGCTTGACCAGAGCTTGTTCTGTGAATTCTGTTGCAGCTGAGGTCTGTATCTGTAGACCTGAATGTTGATCCTTCTCTGCAAATTGATATACCCGATGCTCTGAGTGAAAAGGACAGAGTGAAGTTCACGGTACATACGAAGGTAAGAAGATCATCGGGTAGAAAGTGGTCTTTGTAAATAAGGTGCAGGTAATGTAGTACACGTACCTGCAAAGATGGTTTTGGCAATGAGGGGAATCTAATTGGATGGAGCTTTTTCACCTTAAAAGTGGCCTGAGGGCATAAAGGTAGAAACTTGACATTTCTTAAGATCTGAACATTCCATTTAGAGACAGTGTAACTGATACACTAGGTTGGCTTTGCTTAAAAAAAAAAAAATGTAGCTTGAGATTAGAAGGCTGAGGGGGTGGGGAAGGCAGCTACAAAATAAACTGTATCAGTGCTGTTCTACAGCAGTGCCTTTTCTTCAAATAATGTCCTTAGTAAGACTCTGGTTTGAGTGCCAGCTCAGCTAAAAGGGAGTAGGCGAGGCTCTTACTAGGCAAAATAGCTTCCTTTGGAAATAGACAGAACTGCTTCTAAAAGCACTCATTTACAAAACAGTAGGGCTTCCTTATCTTCTCTTCCAGACTACACTGCCAGCTTTTCAAAGTCCTGAGTTTTCAGTTACAAGGCAGCATGAAGACTTTGTGTGGCTGCATGACACGCTCAGTGAAACTGAGGAGTATGCAGGACTCATTGTAAGTACTTCCTGAAAATGTGATTCTGAAGAAAATACTGTGGTAGTTTAATGTGGAAACTAGTAAAGACATGAGGTCTGCTTTGCCATTGCTGCTAGTGTTTCATGACTTGGGTATTCCTTATGTTTTTACTTTAATTACCAAACAACTTGAGTGGTATAGCTCTAGTGTTAACTTTCCCTATAGATTGGCTGGGAGCAGCAAAACAGCCACAGGCTCTGGGAGTCCCTGGCTCCACAGTGGAACTGATACCTGCCTGAAGATGAGACAGTAGGCTGCTCCATTAAATAGTCTGTCTTTTCTGCTAGGATTATTCAACTGCTAAAGAAGGCAGCTGACTATGGGGTGGACAGTAGTGATTTGTCCCCTTGGTTGGCTTCAAAGAGCAGGAGCAGCACAGAGCTGGGAGGGGGAATCAGGGACCTAGACATCAACGTGCCTGTAAGCTTCCTGGTTGGAGAGCCTTGCTGGCTTGACATGACCATGCAAAAAGGCCTCCTTCTACAGAAGGCTAGAAGTAAATTTGGCAAAGTTAAGATTGTTACCATCTATCAGTAACCCATTGTTCCTTGGCTAGATACCTCCAGCGCCCTCAAAGCCTGATTTTGATGGTCCCAGAGAGAAGATGCAGAAACTAGGGGAAGGAGAAGTGTCTATGACAAAAGAGGAGTTTGCCAAAATGAAGCAAGAGCTAGAAGCGTAAGTAGAATGAGTCAAAGGCCAAAGGTCAAATGTGGAGAAGCTTCTTGGGAGAGCAGTGTTTTCCTTGGTAACTGATGTTGAGTGACTGTTTTTGAAGGTACTGCTGACTGATATTTTGTAAAATCCTGAAGCTAGGGAGTTCCTAAAGCTTCTCTGGAACTGGAAAACTTCCTAGCTAAAGAGATTGAAAATAGCTTCTCAATCACTAGCTAGGTATTTCAGAAACACTGAATATTTTTCCTGGAAAAACTTAAAGCAATTCTTTGTACAATGAAGAAGGTGGTACAGAAAGGTTCTGTCTCTTTATTCCTTTCAGTGAATACCTCGCTGTCTTCAAGAAGACTGTATCATCACATGAAATCTTCCTTCAGCGGATTTCTTCTCACCCTGTGCTCAGCAAAGATCACAATTTTCATGTTTTCTTGGAATATGACCAGGATGTAAGATACTTTCTTCTTTCCATGTGAGGCAGGGTGTTACAAGAGCTGTCACTCTTCTGTGCAGTTAGAGTATTATATAAATCAACATACGGTGTCAGCAAGGAGATATTGCCAATGGTTCTGTGAGATTTAAAATGAAGGCATGCCTTTACCTTTCTGCTATAAAATTCATAGTATTTCTTAATTGTATTCAAGTTGGTTAGGAAGCCAACTTGATATGTCCTCGGATCTTAAAAATAAATACAGTGCAGGTGTGCCTTTGTCTCTTTCATGGTCCTTAAAAAGGAAGAATATTGGAGTACTGAAGCTAGTGTTGCATCTATTTTGTTGCTCCTCATAGTAAGTGGTGCATGCTGATCCAAGTAACCTAAGGAGAAACTGGGCTATTTCTGGGAATTAGAAAAATCTGTGGCACAAAGCAGTTGAGCTTCTGGTAAAGCTGTTTGTTACCTGAGCCATCTTCTGTAGAGCTTACAGGGTTATTATGGAGAGCTTGCAAATCAGGCTGCTCTGTCATGTGCTATATGTAAATGTTACTACCACCCTGTAAACATTTAAAATAGTCATCTTCTCCCTGCCTCCATCCTGGATGACTTTGAAGCTGTCTTGGCCTCTCTTCTAGCTAAGTGTTCGGAGGAAAAACACAAAAGAGATGCTTGGTTTCCTTCTGAAGAGTGTGGTAAAGAGCGCAGACGAAATCCTCTTGTCTGGAGTCAAGGTAAAGTAGTTGGTTTATCTTCTGTTTGCCTTATTCTTGATTGCATCTTGTTTCCTTCTGAAGGGAAGTTAGTTATCTGCTTTAGACTTGATGTGTGAGGCTTAGAGTTGCTACTGTTAACCTTACTACTGTCCCAAGTTGTTCAGAGTAGGCTGTTTTAATTTTGACTTTTATTTAAAAAAAAAAAAAAGACACAAATATAAACTACTGAGAACTTGAGTGTATTTTAAGTATCTGATGCACAAGAGTTACCGTAACACCTGATAGTGTTGGAGAAGGAGGAATTACACCTTCAGGAAATGTGCTTTTGTCTACTTCAGAGGTCTAAATAAACATGACTTATGGTTTTTACTTGTACTAGTTAGAATCAAATACCAAGGGCTCCTGCAAATGTTTCAGCTTTAGCTTTCTACTCTATTGCCACAGTAGCTCTTCCTAATAGACTTGCAGTCCTAAACATGTCTTGAAATGTTACAGTACATACAGTGTTTTGTATGGATGTGAAACGAGCTTGTAAACTGCTTGAAATGTTGCTACTGTGGCTTTGCTTTACTGTCTTTGTTTCAATGTGTTTAAAAAAAAAAAAAACACACACAAAACTTGCCAGATTTGGGAATCCTCAGGGTCTTTTCTTGAACTCTGCTTTTCAATAGAGATTGACAGGCATAATGTTCAGGTGGCTAAAGGTGTTTGTTTGGACCCTTCCCTGAATAGGGAAGTGCCTGTGTTCTGTGGTAAAGTAACTTAACAGGTTATACTCTCTTTCAGGAAGTAGATGACTTTTTTGAGCAAGAGAAGACTTTTCTTGTAAACTACCACAACAGAATCAAGGATGCATGTGCAAAAGCAGATAAGATGACAAGATCTCGTAAAAGTGAATCTTTTCAAAGACCTTTCTATAGACCTGCAGTCTCACTGAGTTCAGTGATTTCTGTAGCCTGAAAACCTTGTTTTGTTCTTGCAGACGTTGCAGATGACTATATTTATACTTCAGCTTGCTTGAACAGCCTGGCATTAGAAGAACCTACAGTTATCAAAAAGTAAGCAATGCTAATTGTTCATAAACATTCTGAGTCTGGGTATGTTAAGTTTAGAGAAAATCCAGGGGAGTGAGTCATAGTTCAAGTTTCTTGAGTTGCGTGCAAATAGCATTGAAACTCTTTTCTCCAATGCTGCTGGTGTGGCAGATCTAAAACCATCAATTGCATTGGATGCTTAGCTGGCTGTTCTCTTACCAGTTGTGCAGAAGAGTTGAACTGTGCTGCTCAAAGCTCCTTCAGTATAGAAGTCTCCTTGAAGTTTATTCATGTCTCAAACTCACAGAGAAGATAGGGGTTATGCATCTGTTCGAGTGTGCTGTTAAATACATCTAGGCTTACACTAAGTCTGTATTATCTTCTGGACCTCTGAGGTTCTAAAAATAGTAGGATTTTTCTTCAATCTGTGGAAATGTGATCATTTTAAGAGGTAAATTCTTCTTGATAAGTTTGCTGTTAACTTACTGGAACCTTGTTAACACAATTTACAGCTAAATAAACAAAATGACTCATTGCTCTTGGGTAGTAGCACTGGGGAAATTCTCTACAAGATCTTTATGCTACTCATTGTTACTTTAAATGATGTCCAGATGGTCCACTCCACTGGTCTGTTAAGCTGGAATCCAGCACCTCTTGCATTAAACCTCTCTGTCCAGGTCTCTGCCTAGACCTTCTTCTGAATTCCTTGTCTGCACCTGTATGCAGGAACAAAAACTAGCCTTCAGTTTTTTGGTTTCCTGCCATTTGATCCCAGTGTCTATCACACTGAGAAGTATCTAACGCTTATGTTTTTTTTCTTCCCCTGAGGTACTTGCTGAAAGTTGCTGAGCTCTTTGAGAAACTCAGGGTAAGAGAAACTTTTGGGGAAAAAAAAAACAAACCTGTAAATCTGGATGACACTGTCATGTTACATACCGACTATATCATCTCTTCTGCAGAAGGTGGAGAGTAGAGTTTCATCTGATGAGGACTTAAAGCTCTCTGAACTGCTGAGATACTACATGCTCAATATAGAGGCTGCTAAGGTGGGAATTGTTTTCTTTTTGAGGCTTAGTTTTATGGGAATTGACTCATTCAGTTTTCTTTGTGCTATGAGAAGAGTCTTCTGAGAAGACTTTTGTCTTGCTTAAGAAGCCTGGTGCTTCTGAATGACAGCAGAATAAACAACCTGTATATGCTAACTGCTATCCAGTTACGGAAGGGTTAAGATCTCTGATCAGTTTCTCTTTAGCACATAGAGGTGAAGAACTCATTGGGTTTCTGTAAGTTAGAGCCAACTGAGTTTCAGTTTTGGACCTTCTGATATGTCCATTGTGTGAGTACTCATGACTCATGAAAAATACTGATATGTAATTAAGAATTCTTAAGTAAATCCCAAGTACTGAAGTCCTTTCATGTGGATATGTGATAACGTGACAGCTACTGGAGTCTGGACTCTCAGCAGTCTTGGTAGATTGATGTGACTGCAGAACACTTGCCAAGTCTTTTCTAACAAACACTGGGCTTGGGAAGAGCACAATGATGCTAAGAAATGGAATGTAGGTGTATTCTGACAGGCATCTTCTTCCAGTGTTGTATCTCTGATATCGCATACCCTGGGAACATTCAGGACAGTCCCACTCTAGGTGCCAAGACTACACTGCTGCTAGACTAGAAAGGGATTGGCACTGAGACATGTACTGCTTTTCATGGCAATTTAACTGAAGCACTAGACTAACCTAGACAAGTCTCCAATGAATGAAATAAGTGTATTCCCTGCTGGAAGCAAACTGAGGGAATCCAGGTAGTGTTATTACTTGAAGAGACTCACCTTGTAGAAGGATGAAGCTACTTGAAGGGAAGAAGTGATGACTACAGTAGCACTCAGACCTCCCTGACTAAGGCACAAGTGACTGTCCTGAACATGTGACACCATACTGCTGAAAGGCTTCTGCTGCTGTGCTAAGTACAGCATGTTAGAACAGCTCTTTAGAGAAAACATAATATAATGCTGGAAGAAGTGAAATCTTCTGAAGTAGCTGTAAGCTCACTTTGGGCCGTAGTCCTCTTATGGATTTTATACATTATTCCTGTCTACTTCTAGGATCTTCTGTACCGACGTGCAAGGGCTCTTGTTGGTTATGAAAACTCAAACAAAGCTCTAGACAAAGCCAGGTTAAAGAGCAAGGATGTCAACTTGGCTGAGGCACATCAACAGGATTGTTACCAGAAGTTTGAAAAGATTTCAGAATCTGCAAAACAAGGTAAAACAGACTTGACTGTGCTTATCCTGAAGGGAGATTTTAATGCAGTTCAGGTTTCAATGCAACCTTTAACAACTGTAGTCTTCTGAAGACTCTCCTGAAGCAAGTAGTCTGGATATCCTAGGCACTGTGTAAATGTCTGTGTAAAAAAACAAACAAACAAACAAAAAAAAAAAAACAGAAAAAACCTGTGTCTTTTGAAGAATGATTGCCTGAAGCTAAGCAATGTCAATACTGGACCAACCTTAAGTATAAGCCCCCATTTCCTTTCTAGACTGAACACTTTTTCCTCAGCCTCCACATCAAGTAGAGCTGTGCAAACAGGCTTTTTTTGTCCCAGTACAGCTGAGTGCCTGATACTAGGTCTCGAACACTGCTTCTTAGCTGGATGCCTTTGGCCGATATAAAATAGGAGGAGGTGCACATTGCTCCCTTCCTATTCCCAATTTTTAAATGCTCCAGCTTCTACCATAGCTTGTGTGGTTCACTTCTGTTTTATTCCTGTTGTCTTCCTACAAAATCCTTCTGTTTTAGAGAAGATACAGACAACTTATCTACTAAGATAGCAGCGTTACGTGATTCAATGTGTCTTCTGGCTAGAAACAGCAAGACAAAGCTCTTGAATCTTTTTTTTGGTCAAATGCTATACTAGAGCTGCACAACATGAAACACAAGGGGCATTACTGAAACTTTAGTCACTGTTCTGTATGTCTGTCTTATCTGTACTTATACCTTCTTCCCTACAGAATTGATAAGCTTCAAACAAAAGAGGATAACAGCCTTCCGCAAAAACCTGATCGAAATGGCAGAACTGGAAATAAAACATGCAAAGGTGTGTTCTTTAGAATTTGACAGAAGCAGCTTGAGAGTAACTTAGAGGACTTGTTGGGTTTCATTTATGGCTAGGAAGTACTAGAACAGTCAGGCTCTCTAGCTGAGATCTAAAGAAGAGAAAAAGGAATTGAGAGTTTGTAGGTGACTGTTCATACAATGAACAAGTGCTGGCAGTCTTACCTCCTGTCCTGTACAGTCTGCTTTCAGCCTGTCATTCCTAGGACCTTGTTGCCCTGTGAATAACAAGTCTCAGTTTTGCAGGAGAACACTATCCTCTTGCTTAACTTTCCATGAAGCCACTTAAGAGGAGTCAAACCCCATAAATGAATCTACCCAGCAGTGGGCAGCTACTGTTGTGCTGCTGAGAGCTGGGGGCATGTTCTGCAGCTTTTGATCTAGCTGTCAACCCTTCTTGCTTGGCTTATTGGTGAAGGGAGGCACTGTGCTGAGCAGACTCCAAGTAGGGTGGGGATACCACGTTATGTGCTGTCAGCTTAATCTAGTAATCTAGAATCTAGGAATGTGTAGACCAACTGTAGGGTCTGTTAATTTGGCATAGAAAACAGAGTAGGAAGCCTCAGGAAGAGGTAGCTCCAGACTCTTTGAAGAAGTCTAAGGAGTCTAATTTTCCATTCCCTGATTGCCTTGGACTTCATTACAGGTAGCGACTTTGGTGCTGTGCTTGAATGTGACATAGGAAAGGCTCAGTTTTTCCCACTTAAAAACAAGCAACTTTCCTAGTCTCCTATCTTTCTCTTCCTTCCCACAAACAAAGTCACAGTTGCTGGCATACAGGGAGGGGCAGATTGCAGACTGTGATCTGTTTTCAACACATTACTTGTATACTTGTGATAGTGCTAAAAAGATTATACTCCAGAAACAAGCTACAAAATCTGGGGATGGATCTACTGTTCTGAAAGCTTCTTGTTGTGGGAGACAGGATTTAAACAGTCAGTCATGCTCACTTGAAACTAATTCTCTTATTTTCCAGAACAATGTCTCTCTCCTGCAAAGCTGTATTGACTTGTTCAAGAACTAAGGCGCCTTATTCAGAAAATGTGACTGAAAAAATCAATTGCACTCAATGGCCAGGGGTAACTTATTGGCTTGATTTCATTAGTTTAAAATAAATATTGTCACTGAGATTATTTGACTAATACTTAAATATGTTAATAGTGATGCATTGACTTCCTTAGTATAAATGAGAGCAGAATTGCATATGAATTGTCTGGATGTAGCTAACATCCTGTTGGCTGATAACTCAAAATGAGTCAAATGTAAAAAAAAATCCATTTGCTGTTAACTGACTCTTCATCGAGCAGAAAATGTTTTTGGAGAAGAATTCCTATTTTGCAGGATCGTGAAGCAATCTGTTGTCATAGCCCTGATGATATATTTGAAACTTGCAAGTGGGAATGACTTGTGTAGTAATTTTATAAGGCAAATATCTTAACATTCCACTTCCCAGACAGATTTCTACTACAGTATATTTTGAATTTCTATAACTACATTCAGTATTTGTACACTTGGGTGATACAGCAAATAAAGATGTCTGATAAAACAAGCTGTTGCTCTGTGCCAAGACTCTGTGTGGGATGTAAAATGACAAGCTGAGGCTTCAGGTACAGAATTACCACATTACTCATCACCTGGAGCTCTTCATTCAGAACACTAGAGAGAAGAACACTAGAGAGATATACTTGACTCATAGGATTGCTCTCAAAATGGGTGTTGACATGAAATACGGGGACTTCAGGTCATGCTGCTGTTTGAGAAGCATTCTTAAAATGTTAGTTCCTATATGCTACACACCAGAGAAACCAAACCTTTCTAAACCATTTGTTTTGTGTAGGTGGCTTGGGCTTCTTCTGACCACTTTACAGCACTTCATATTTATTTTATTGATCTTCACACCTCCTGCTAGTACCAAGAGGCTGTTTGAAACTTCAGGGCTGCTGCAAATGCAGCCCTTGTCAGTATTCTGTGTAAACTTTAAACTTAGTGTGGCCAGCTGGGCATGCACTGCCATAATTTGGCCTATAAACTCCAAGGTCATGTGACAATTTGGCTGCCATTTGGCTTATGTGAATATAGGTTAGCTAGCCCTTCTAGAGACAGCTTTGTGTGGAGTAAAAAAAAAAAATCTGAGCATATTTCTTTTATCTAAACTTTTCATTGTGCTCAAAAGAGGCTATGTGACTCTGCTCTGATCAGACTGCCTGAAGCAGTTTCAAGCAGACAAGCTATGAGAAAGGGCTGCTGAGCAGCAGTGTTTAAGTGTTGTTCAGTAGCTTACTCTTCCATACCCTACTGCTCATTTACTTGGAGTCCCTTGGAAACTGTGCAGCTCTTGGCTACCGTGACATCTTACTGAGTTAGTAGGTAGCATTGCCTATAACAAACTCTGCTCAGTTGTCCTGAAGTGTTCAAGCAGGCAAAGCTCTGCTGTTCTCTAAAACTGCATGCTGTACCTTCTGCAGTTACTTTAGCTGCTTCGTTCAGGGAAGAGCAGGCTGAGGATCCTAGGCTCTGTTGGTATGCCAGCTCTACTGTGATGAGCATGGCTGTGGCTCATAGAGGGACCCATAGATGGTGTGGTTTCTTCATGCCCTTTTTGTACCTATTGTGTGTGGTATAGAGAAAGTAGTATCCCCTTGCTTACGACAGCAAAATGCTGTTCACATGGTGGATCTTTCTGAAACTAACTGCAGTAGTTGAGTTGTCTTTGTGAATTGAAGTCAGTAGGAAGGAGCTTACATGTTGTATTTAACAGCGTTTTTGCCGAGTCTGAAGATGTTGAGCTCTATCTTTATCCTTAACTATGTCAATTCAGTTCAGAGGTACTCCTCCCTTCCCCAGAAACGTGCAGCTAGTATTAACATGAGACAATGCTTTGTGTCCTAGCTAGGGAAGCTGTCTAGGCTGTTGTGTGCTTCATGCACTGCCAGTAAGTGTGTGTTCGAAGCTTTAAATGAGAAACAGTTTTAAAATTCTTTTGGTACTTGTTTGGCTCTAGGAAGGTTTGACATAGCCTGGCTTAAAAATATTGATCTGAGCAGATTAAACAGCCAGAAGACTTTGTAATTACAGTTTTATACCAATGTTGTAGTCAGTAAATTCACAACAACTGCAAGAAACTAGCTATAAAGGTGTCTTTGTTGTTAACCCTTGCTTTGCAGGAAGCTGCTTTCTGTTGGCTGTGCCAGTAGAGTGCATCACAGTCAGTTTCAATGTCTGAAACTAGTTGACTTGGGAGCTACTACTCACAGCACAGATCATGTTCCTGTAGGCCAGTGGGTGGCAGTCTGGGACAGATGCTCATAACTAATAATACCATGTTTACTTTCAGCTTGAGTTGTAATGAAGTACTGGAAAGCTGCTGCATACCTTGGTTTCTTACCTGACAGCTAGACATATGTTGATATGAGAAACTGACTGCATGTGAGCAGTCTGCTGATAAAGGCCAATAAAAGTTTAATGTAATACGACTTGGCTTGTAACAGGGCCTTGAATAGAGCCTTACAATGAAGATAAGCACATGCAGGTTGGTGTGATAAGACAGGTGGTCATCAATATGAAACCAAGTGTTTAGAAATATTGCTGAGACTCAGTTTAAAAGGCTGTCTGTGGAGGGCGAAAGCAGAGTTTACAGATGTCTCAAACAAGGATTGACTTTTCAGTGTATGCTTACCCATGACACCTGTAAAGCGGTTTACCTTCACAGCCTTGTTGCTCCAGTCTAGGAGTTGTGAATGGGCTTTGGAGAAGAGGCACAAGCCTCACTATTGTCATGGTTTCTGTGTTATGTGGCTTTTTGCATTAAGTCAGGGGGAAAAACTCATGTTTGAAGTTTGCTCAGCTTTGTTAGACATCTGGCTCTAATGCTGTTAATGGAGGTAAGCATGCCACTCACCTGCAGCACAGGTCCCTTCCAGCCATGTTACCTCCAACAGTTTAAGCAGCAGGTCTCTGCTGATCCTACTTGCCTTGCCTGTAATTGGCCAGGGATTCTCCTGGAAGCAGCTCAGCAGGTACTAATCTCTGAAGTCATGCACTTAGCCTGTTAACAGAGCTGATAGCAGAGGCACACCTGCTTGTATCTTGGTGCAGTGCTGTGGCCTGAGTTACAGGAAAGAGCATAGAAAAACTGCCCTCCAAGGGAGAATGCTTCTACTGGCATGCAGCTTCTGGGCTGCACAGGGTGTTTGTAGGATGCAGTGCTCCCTTCCACACAGTTAATTTGGAGTCTAGCTTTTTCTGTTCCATCTTGAGGAGCTGCAGATATTTTTCATTTTCTCCAACAGAAGCATGGATCCTAAGGAATCCAGCTGTGTGCCCAGCATTAGAGAGCAAGGATGTGATTTGTGTCCTTGGACAGAGCAGCACATCTCTGCTTACAGAGAAGTGAAGATGACTGTTGTGATGGTGAGGGTAGTGTGGGCTAGAATGGAATCCATGGATGCTGCAGGTATCTGGCTGACTGTTTCCAGTGGAGCAGAACTGAAAGAAAGACAGGCACGTGGCTATGATACGCTGACGTTCCATGATTGCTATTTCAAGTGGTACAAGAAACAAAGGATTCAATAAAACAGGGGTTTGTAGCCAGAGAAAGGGAATGACTACGGGTCAGGTGTACTTGGAGAAAGAGCTGTTCTGCTGTGATTTGTGCAAGTACTGATGGTTTCAGAGAGGTGCATCACTGATGCTGAGGGTGGTAAACAGGCAGAGAATAGTTCCTGTGTCTTTGGGATACAGAAAACCCAGGCAAACTCTGAGCATGCGCTTGGTGCACTTTTTTTCACCTCCTCTCCATCATCTTCTTGACTCCATACTCTTCAGAGGTGCTCTGATCTGAGCCCCTGACCTTTAGTGGTTTTGTAACCTTACGCTATGCTTCTGCTAGCAGCAAAGTGAATTTTTCTAAATGTGGAGCTGCGAAGATCCTTCTGGTAGGTGTTGATAGTCTCTGGCACTTCCAGCCTCTCCCAAAAGATTGGGAGGAACAGCTTGTTTATGCTGTGAAGTGAAAAACACTGCAGAGTTCCCATTCTTCAGTGTAGCTTTCAGTAACTTCCTGCTATCCCAGCACTTGTTGCTATGTCTGGATGAGCAGTTGAGAGTTATTTCAACTTGTGCTCCTGAGAAACACCTGCGTCATTGCCCAGAGGCAGTGGAATATCTGAACTGGATTTGAAATTTGTCCATTTGCAGCTCACCAGTCACCACTGAATGATTACAGGCATTGGTGATCCGTATTATCCCTCAGGTCATTGCCTGGTTCTAGCTCTAGCAGTTCACTGTTTTCTGGAAATGTGCTTCATCTGCTATCAAATTCTGTCCAGTAGCCAGCCTCTGGTGCAGGCTCAGCCTTGCTTTTTGTTTACTTCTTACATTACAAAGCCAATGAGAAGGCCCAGCTGAGATCAGAGTCCAGCTCAGCTGGGTTTTTGTGCTGGCATGCTAAAAATAATCCCTGCTAGGACAGCTTAATAATTTGAACAGACAAGCAAGAACAGTACCCCCTTTTGCAGGGGAGAGGATTCAAGCAGAGTATGGAAAAGGTGACTTGCCTGTTTTTCCACAGGGAGTTTGTGGCAGAGGCAGAAATTTAACTTGGATCTGAAATTCCACTCCAGGGCTCCTGCTGTCTCAATCTGCTGCTGCTGGAAGCAGTCAAATGAGTGTTTGTGATTTTAGTTAGACTGTCCCTTGGCTGTGGTTTACTGCTCTTCTGTGGAAACGTGGTAACTGCTGGTGGGACTGTTCTGTGTCCGCTCCAGCGCAGCGAAATGTGTCAGTTTAAATGGCTTTTAGTGCTCTCTTTTGTGGATCTGTTTTACTTGGCAGTGGAATTGTGAGGTCACTTTTTGCAGAGTGGGTGGAGGAGCCACTTCGAAAAGCACTATGAGTGCTTCTCTGCTGGTGCTTTTGCTTCTTGTCAATGGTAAAAGGTGAACTGCAGCAGCCAGATCACGTGCACTTACTGCCAACAGCACCTTAACTTCTTATGGGTAAGGCTGTGCAAGTTTTCCCCATCAGCTAAAGGGATCTTCAATCCTATTGTTTCTTTTGTTTAGAGTTGCTTTGCTGTTACTTACAAACTTCCCTAAGCTGTTCTGTATGGAGCATGCCTCTGAGAGTCCGATTCACTGGTATAGAAGAAGAGTGAATAGTAGTTTAAGGTTTCTTTCCAATGTGAGCTTACTACCTTCTTGGAAAACAATTTATTACTTTGTGTCTGTTTAAGTTTGGATCAAGTTTCTTCCCCTCCTTTGGGGAAGGGGGAAAGAAAGCCTCTTCTAAGGCAGTGCAGGTTTAGCATGCACCTGTGGCTCAGCCCACAGACTTAGTTTTGGCATCACTTAGTGTTCCAGATCTTTCTTGTACCACTCCTCCTTGAAGTTGTTGCTTCAAAAACTTCATCTTTAGGCAAAAGAGGTTCATGAGCAGGTTAGCAAAGGTGTAGCAGAGGCTAATAAAGTACTTTAATTTAAACTTGGACAGTGAAAGATGTAGTTTCATCACAACTTTGCTGCCACTGGAAGGGGATGGCCTTGCCTCCCCTCCTGTTTTGTTCCTACTGCTTCCTTTGGGCTGGTCTTGATGTTCACGTGGCCTTGTGCCAAGCTGATGTAACTCACTAAAATGGCATGAGATGGGCCAAAATGGAGATGGGCCAGACCAAAGTCGGGCTTTTTGCCAAGCCAGTGTACTGAGTCTATGTTCCTGGAGCAGAGGAACACGCAGGCCTGCGCAGGGCAGGCTGAGGAGGGGAGACTTCGCTGGGGAAGCTCAGCCCAGCTTTGCTTTGACGCTGGTGGACCAGCACTGGTGTAGTATTGCTTCTTTCTCAGGAGAGAGTGGCAATCCTTGCTTCTAAACCTGCAGTGGGAAGATGTGAGCTCCCTAAATCCAAGGCTGTCTGCAAGATGGGGACTGTAACCTGAGAACCATTCCTTGTTAGAAGGGGCTTTGGGAGGTGGTCAGACAGCTCTTGCTGGGAGGTGATGGTGGTTGGTGCCTTCTTTGGAAAGATCAGTTCCTAAAGTGCTGATTGTGATTGGAAATAACTTGCCTTGCAGTGCAGCATGGGGGATTTGCCCCCACTCACAAGTGGTTCTGGACTGTGGGTGTGGAAAAGGTCAGCGAGCCAAAGCTCTGAGCTAACAGGCAGTGCCACTTTAAAATTTTTCATTCTGCCGTGGAGATTATTGGCACGGCCTCCTTCAGTAAATGCAAGGTTGTTGCCATGGAGGACAGGAAATCCCTCGTCTGCACAGAGAAGGAAAACATTGGAAACTGTCCTACTGTAAAGCACAGCTGCCTCTGTGCTGGGAGAGGGGTGCTCGCTTGTGCGGGGTGTTTTCCAAAGGGCTCATTTTTGTCTGCAAATCTTTGCACGTTTGCTCTGTTCCTTAGCACGCTTCTCGCATGTTTGGAGAAGGGATGGACAAAGGAAGTAGGAGCAGCTGGTTAGGACTAGTTTTAAGTGCCCTGATTATCGTGAGAAGCAGAGGGATTTTCGCTTGGGAGTAAGATACTTAACAAATTTACAGTATCTGCCTCATCCTTTAAATCCACAGCTCCTCTTATTCACTTTTCCCTCTACTGTTTGCAGAGGAAGGTCTCTGCCTTTTCTTCCATCGGACCTCCTAAAGCAGGAGGCCTTTCTGCTGTAATAGGTCTGGGTTCTTCACCCGGTCATCTGAGAGGTATCCTGGCTGCTGTTGCTGGGGGCAGGAACAGCACTCTGGGCTGAATGTGTGGCTCTGGCAGCTGCTAGTTCTTTCTTACAAATGCCTGGGTGGGTGGGTAGAGCTGCCCTGTCCCCCTGGGACAGGGAAAAGGTGACATGTGAGGAAAGGTCTTCCAGGACGTGTTGACCCCACAAGTGCTGCAAGAGGACCCAGCTCCTCCAGGAGCTGAAACCAGAGAAGCACATGGGGAAGCTAATTAGCTTTGTCAAGGTTTTTAATGCTGTCAAGCTGCATAAAGGCTGGGGTGCTTGGTTGCTGCTGGATACAAACACCATATGCCCATAACCAATACTTGTATGCCTTCTCCATGGTCTACTTCAGAGGCCAGGCAAGAAGGTTACCACTGATGTGCACCAGTGGTTATTGGTGATCTGTAGATGGACCGCTGGGTCAGGACTGTGCCTGCCTTCAGGAGCAGGTTTGTTGGCTGCCTAGGTCAGGTTTGGTTCTGTCCTATTGGTGTCCTGTCTGTCCACACTGGTGCAGTCCTGGGCTGTGCTAGGTGCTGGACAGAAGCAGGTAGAGAAAGTCCTGACTTGCTGAGCTTTAACCTCTGCTTGGTAGTGTTTTCTGGGCCAAGCTTTTGTGCTAACACTCATGCAGCTGACTTGTTGCAAGGCTCCAGAGGATACTCCTGCATTGTAGACCATGGTGTTCTATGAGGTGTCTTGGCTGCAGAGGAAAGGGAGCTTGTGCTTCTCAGCTTCTCGGTATGTACCAGTCTGTGCTGCTTTTAACACGGTGTGTTTAAATGAGCTGTGTGGTTCCTAATGCTGCGCTGTCGAAGCAGCAGCAAGGCCTCTGGGATGCCTCTTGGGAGCTGCTGGTAGGGATGGTGTGGGTGAGGCTACAGCACCTTTGACAAACAGCACCTTGGGAACAGCATCAAATGTTCAAGGCTCTGGTTGAGGGGTGAAGCTCCCGGATCTTCCCTGAAGGGACTCCAGGATTTCCCTGGCAGCTGTTCCTTCACTTGCCGCAGCTTTTTTGCAGTTTAGGATGATGTAATCCTACTACGTGCATCCCTCTCACGTGGTTTTTTCTCGTACTGGGAGAGGAGGCTGGGGTGTCTTCTGATGTCAGCTGGCATCCTTGTGTTGACTTGCATGAATGCAGGGCTGATTGATGCCGATAGGGCTCTGTGGCCATGTTTGCCTGGCTCTGAGCACAGTTGGTTTTGACGTCTGTCTGGAGTCAATATGCAGTGACCTGATTCATGTCTTCCTTTATGACTGACCACAAAGCACCACGTCCTCCTCTCTGTAACAGCTCTCCCTAGGTATATTTGCACAAGTCCAGTCCCACCCTCGGTGCTGCCTTATTTTCCCACTGATAGCTGACAGTATGTGGTTTAGATGTCTGCACCTTGACGTGATTCCTCTGCCCCAGTCTGAGTCCAGGCTTTTTAGGCTTAGCCAGGGCCCGTGTATTTGCATCCATCTATTGCAGAGAGTGTCTTCCGACCCTGGCATGGCTTTCTAGGCTGGGGCTGGCACCATTTGGTGCAGGGCTTGGCTCAGTGTCTTCATGACTGTCCGATCCTTATGGCCTGTAAAACGTGCTGGGCGATGGGAAGCCGGTCACTTCTGCAGGAGGAAGCAGGGAGGTATCACCAGTGCTGCAAAGCAGGGCTGATGGGTGTGCATCTGCCCCACTGTTTGAGGGAGTGCACGCACCTATGTGCCCTCCTCCATGAGGCACTCCTAAGGGCTCTGGAGGGGGTGACTTTGACAAATCCTTTGGCTTGCATTACATCAAGCACAGAGTGTAGTGTGGGGCCTGGATGCTGCAAACAGCTCAGCCCTGGGGAGCGGGGAGGAGGGAAAATTGCTGTCCTTGGAACGATACATGTCATGTTTGCCTGCTTGAGTGAATTTGCAAGCTGGAGGATGTATGCTGAAAGAAGAAAGATGACGCTTGGCTGAAAAACTTTCCTCAGGCAGAGTAATTTAGTCTACAGAAACTGGTTAATTGCAGAATCTGTGTGGTGTGCGAGCATGCGAGCTTCAGCCACCAAAGCTCCCTTGGTGCTCACAACAGCCAGAGGGAGGTGCAGTGAAAACAGGGAGTCCTCTGTGGGAGACAAGCATCTCTGTGTCTTGGTGGGGAAATCTCTGTAAATAAACCTGTGTTTGGTTACAGCGAAGCTAAAAAAAAGGAGCAAGGACACTGAGGGAGGCCACCCTGACCAGTGACTGATGGCATGGATCACTTTGGTGAGAGATGGAGGTGGAGACAGCATCCTCCCTGGGCTTCACCCGTGTCAGGAAGGAAGTAGGAATCACGTTATCACGTGAGTGTTGTGCTGTTGAGAACAGTTTGGTCTCTGGTGACCCACACTGAGGAATAAAGCAGATGGGCTGTCTCCTTGCTTCTTAGTGCTCTGTCCAAAGCAACATGGCTCCAGGGTCTCCTGGCAGCTCACTCACGGGCTGGATGGACAGATCACTGCAGGAGGTTCACAAAGGGACTGCTTCTCCTGAAAGCACAACGGAGAGGGGGAGGTGGGGAGGTTCAGGTGTACCCCCTGCCCTCTGTCAACCCTGGTGTGTGCGTCACCAGGACCTGCCAAAGCTGCACGGTAAAGCAGTCCTGCAAGGAGCCTTGTTTGCTGAGCTCCATGCTGAAATTGCACAATCCTTGCCTGAGTTGTGTGGCTCGGCAGAGCATAGCAAAGCTGGGCAGGTGGGTGCAAAGAGAGTCCGATGTGCAGCACTGGGTGCTGGTTCCTCAGGAGTCCTGAGCCACCTCCTGGGAGCAAGCGTTTCCCAGCCCCATGGGCCCTGCAGCCAGGTACATGCTGAGTGGCAGAGGGGCAAGGAGGCTCTGCGGGGGTTTCAGCCGCCTGCAGGCAGTCTCTGTGCTGGTTGCAGGACAGACTTGTGCAGAGCTGGGCCAGAGAAAACAGGTTTATCCCCTTGGCCTGGGCTCGCAGGGAGGCTTAAAGGAGAAGAGTTGCAGTGCTGCAGTGACTGTGGAAAGATTGAAGAGGGGAATAAACTGAGGGCCCCGTGGTTGCAGGACAGAGTGTCTTAGCCCTCCCATCAACGTATATAGAGGTGGATATCTTCGTATCTGTGGCTGCCTTGTTTGCTGATGAGAGCATACATATGCCAGCTGCTTGGTGCCCATATGGAGCCCAAGCTTGTGTTGCCCGATGGGAGTGGAGGGTGGAGGAAACCTCTTCTGTGACCTGAATGTCCCCATGGCCTTTGTCCCTGCGTGGCAGCTCAGCAGGGCCTCCTGCACCGCTCCTGCGGGGCTGCACGAGGTGTGTTCTCACCATATGGTTTTTGTTGTCGTGAGTGAGTGAGGCCAGAAATCTGATACGTGAAAGCAATATCACGGCTGATTTCCTGGGGCTGGTAAGTACAGGAATTAGAAAAACACTTTGGTGTGTTTCAGTGAGGTGCTTCTTGTAGCATAGCACTAGGCTGGGGGATGAAAAGCAGAAAGTGGAGGGTGATCGGCTGTGACAAGGACACACAGCAGGTGGGTGAAGCTTTTGTAACAGGAATGCTTCTGTGCTTCAGGGGCCTCCTGTAAATTTGGGAGGAAAGTGCTCCTTTGCTAAGGCAAGTCTGAATAAAATTCTCCCTGTTAAACATCAGAAGCAGGATTTACTTCCCCAGACAATGCTCCTCTCGTCACAACTTTCTTTCCAGCCTCGGAAAAAAACAAAAACCCCTAGAAACTGGCCTGAGGCTTTGGATGTCTGCAAAGGTCAGATCAAAGAGGAATTCATGCAGGAAAACTGGAATGAAAGGGCATCCACCTGCCCCAGGGTGCCTGTCCTTAGGCCTCCAAATGGTGGAACAAGAATGCAGGGGGCACATTTCCACAAGTAAGCATGCAGGAGTGTTTTGTGGCCCAGCAGGCAGGGCTCAGCCAAGTCCATGTGTTATTAAATTACCTCTGAAGCAGGGTAGTCACATCCATGCTGCCTGCTGGGAATGCTGTCTGACCCACGCTGTGCCCTAAATGTGGGATATCTGTGGATTGAAGCTACAAGGACCATATGAGCAGTCACATTTCCAGTTCCCAGCACTGTTTCCTGGCATGTTTAAATGCGTTATTCTTAGGGCACTGAAACTGCTGCCTCCTGCCTGTCATAGAATCATGTCAGCTTTAAACCCAATGCCTTGAAATCAGCCCAGGAAAAATGCTTTGGTGCTGGATCTGGGATTTGCTGGGTCCGTGTCTGGGGCAGGCACCCCGGCAGCTCTGGCTGCTGCCCAGCAGCACCCACGAGCACACCGTCTGGAGAGCTCTTGCCTTTGCTTTGTCTGTAAATATTTGCATCCTTTCCTTGCCATCAGCAGCCTGGCATTTGCGCAGGGAGAAGGTAACAGATGTTTGAAGCAGTCACTTCCTGTGTAGGAAGGTTTCTTTGGGGAGGGGGACCACGGCACAGCAAAGCAGCAGTTTTTGGCTTGGAGCTCCAGTATTTGCAGGGGGCTGTGTTCAAGAGGAAAGCACAGGGCTGCTGGTAAACCTACGTGTCTAATCTCTCATCTTTTAATGCTTTCGTGAGCTGACCAGTTCAGTGGTTACATGTTTACTGTTCCTTCCTCAGACCCAACCTGGGGCTGTGTTGGCTGGGTGTCCAGGGCAGGGCGCGGGCTCTTGCCCAGCGCTTCTGGAGGGTGATGCCTCCCCAGAGCCTCTTATCGCTCTCTGTCTGGTCGCACAGGGACATCACCTGCCTGATTCCTTCCCAGCTTTGCCCATCAGCGGTGGACTGGAGCAGGTGTGTGCTTTGGCACTGCCAGTGGTGTTTAATAGGGAGATGGTTTCACTGCCAGAGAGAATAGCCATACACAAAGTGGTGAGGTTCATTCCTTCATCTCTCCACCTGTTGCAGTCTCTGTAGGAGTTGTGACACGCATCAGAGATGTGTGCCAGGTTTTCAGGTACAGGTGTGTTTTGCTGATAGCAGAGAATGTTTTTTAGAAATAGGCTTTCTCTGCTGACCTGCCAGTTCTTGAATGGAATAACAGCATGTTTCAGAAAAAGCCCCAAACCCTCAGTCTCACCCAGAAGATGCTCAAGTGAGTGTGGATGGTGCACCAGCCTGTGTCTCATTCTCTGAGAGAGTTCTAGAGATGTTTGCCCTTATTGGAGGGGTGTAACACCTGCTTGGAGTCAGAACCTCTTTGCTTTGATCTACCAGGGGTGAAGGGAATTCAGAGGGCAGTCAGGCAGTGTTAGCACCTGTCAGGGCAGGAGGCAGCTGGTGGTGTATGGGTGAGCCCCTGCCTGCCCCACTCACCTGCTCCCATGCTTTGTGTTCCCCAAGAAGAGTGCCCAGGTGCAGCTCCTCCTTATGACTCCAACAGCACTTTTATTAATGGATTTCCCCCATCTTTTCTCTTCCTTTTGGGTTGGGTTTGGTGGGACCTGGGTGGAGGGCTGGCTCCTCTCCTTGCTCGAGCATGGGGAAGGGTTCCCAGCTGCCTTTGTGCCAGGGCAGCCGTGCTGGCCTGCCTGGGGGGCTTGTGAGAAGGGCTGCAGCCTTTGTGTGGTTTAAGCAAGGAGGAATTAGGGCAGCCCTGTGTGGAGCTCAGGGGGACACTACCCTGTTGTAACACAGCACAGCTGAGCCACTGTTTTACCTTGGCTGGAGGTTGGTCCACAACCTCTCTTTATTCAGCTTCAAAGGAAACATGGAAACAGCTGGGAGTGCTGTCACCATTTTCTAGCAGGTTTTCCTCTTCTGGAGGAGCTGAAGACTGGTCCCAGAGCGTGCTCCCAGAGGGAGCTGGGATTTCCCAAAGAACACAAGGGAATTAGGGATGCAGTATCTGCCTCCCTCTGGTCTGTTGCTTGTCCATTTGATCTTCCAAGAATATCAAACCAGGTTTGTAATATAGGTGGAAATCCACTTTTCAGTTCCGTGGACTTTGCACCCTGCTAGAAACATGTTCCCTTCTTTGGTGACAGGTAAAGCCGAAGTCGCTGCCTGTCTTCTGTCCTTGTAGATGATTGGTGCGTGTGCAAATGTTCTTCTCAACAAATGCAGAGCACAGCTGGTGTCTGGTCTGCCCTGGCTCCTCAGGATGCTGCAGGCCTCCAGCAGCTCTTCCAGCCGTGCCTGGGATCCCTGCAGCACTGTTCCAGTGCTGGGCAAAGAAACCTCATGTCAACAGCTGCTGTGCTCTGCTCTCCTCTGAAGGCTCCCAATTAATTCCTTAGAACACAACCCATCTGTTCTCAGCCTGAGGGCTGCTTGAGATAGGAGCTGTCTTGGCTGTGTGTGTTTGAACAGCGCTGCAGAAAGGGGTCCTGGCCTTGGGCACGATGACAAGCAGAGCACTAAACTTCTGGGGAAGTGGTTGTGTGTTGTGGCACAGCTGTAGGCTGATGAAGCTGTCGAGGGAAATACCATATTCTTGTCCTTTCAGCCATGTGCAAAAAACTATCATGAATGCAGAAGTGCATCTGCTCGATCGGGAGATTTTTTTTTTTTTTTTTNCCCCTTCCGTGGCTGCTGCCTTAGCACTGTGGGTACTGCTGAGCCACACCGTTCTCTTGGATCTTTCTTTCATGCTGTTTTATTGTGAGTTTTGTAGACTCTTCTATTTTTTCTGGAAGTGTGGTAGAAGAGCTGAGGTTTATCTCTGTGGGCCTCTCTTCCCCAGATCTCCAGGACTGGGTGCTGCTGAGCGCATGGGGCATCCCGTGCCACCTCCTGCCCTTTGCGGTCCTTCTGTCCTGGGCTGGAGCTGTGTCCTCAGGGCTCCCTAGAACCACATCAAAACCGGCCCGGCCCTGTGACTGATGCAAAGCTCCAATTACCGATGCAAACTCACTTTTATGGTTCGGATTTGTTAAATAGCTCTGGCAAGTGGACTGGAGAGCCTTGTGCTGCATCAGGAGCTGCCTGTGTCCAAGCACTGCTGCCTGGACTGTATACTGCCTGCTTTCCTGGGCAGAGAGAGCATGAAATCCACCACCACAACTAATTGGGTAGAAATTAGATGTTCTGCTCATGCAAAACCTAGATCAAATGTATGCTGCTCACTGGGCTGGTGCACAGATGCTGCATTACTGAGTGTGGAGCTCGGGTGCTCTCCCTGTGTCACGGTGCAGCTGCAGGGTGGGAGCCTTGATGTCACCCTGCCTTGGGTTGGGTGCTGCGCCATCACTCCATCTTCTCCACCATTTGGGGTGGGGGTGGCTGCGTGGCTCAGCCAGGATATAGTAATTCACTCCGTCCCCACAGTTTCTAGCATCTGGAATTAATATTTTCTTTTTCCACTGTAAAATTCTTACTATGTAATTTCATTTTGCAACCTTTCAGGTAGGCACATCTGTCAGATTTTGACATTTTTTTGGTCTCTGGATAACTTAACCTGCTTTCAAACATTAGGAAAAATGACTCCAGCCACCTCCTGTGCGCGTGCACGACTTGAGTCCAAAGCTGGCACTGGCTGTGCCCTGCAGCCCAGCGAGGGTGTGAGAAAGAGGACGGAGCTGGGGCATCTCTCCGTGCTGTTCTGGTGGTCAGAAAGGCAGTCCCTGCAGCCCAGCTTACAGCAGCGAGCTGCTTGCCGGCTGTGTGGGCAGGCTGAATGCATAGGTCATGTGGTGTGGATGCAAATTTTCAGTGCACTCGAACACTGAGCTAAGCCAGAGAGTTGTGCAATAAGCCCAGGAGACAGCTGTTGTGGCAGCAGATAAATGACCAGGAAGCAAAAAACACCATTTCCCTGTTTTGGAGACAGAAAAATCTGTGTGTTTTCTGCTTAGGGCCCCACAGTGGGGTTGCATATCAGGGTTTTGGGTTTTACCACGTGTCCCAGATGGGAGAAATGGTCCTGGCTGCAGCCTGGGAAGGATGGCTGAGCCCACACCTTTGCTTCTGGGTGGCAGTGGGTACACGTCCCTGGGTTTCAATCTGGGGCTGCTGGAGGATCCACTGAGGGACACTTTGATATGGAAGGGTTAAGCAGTGTGGACCCAGGGAATGAGCTGCGGTGCTCCTTTTGTGAGTCAAAGAGGGAAAAATGTGCCCTCCCTCTCAGATATTTCCCTCTGTCCAAAAAAGGCTAAATGGGCTCAGTGAAAAAAAACCAAGGAGGCATTCCTCATATTCTCTGGAGTAATTAGATTTAAAAGCCCGGATTTAAAGGGGTAGCTCACAGAAGATTCAATACATCTCTGGAAGGAGTGCTGCAGGAAGGCTGCTGTGCACTGGGTAGCGCAGGACACGCCGGGCACCAGCTGGAGAACGCCAAGGCTGTCGGAGATGGACGTTAACAGGCCATCCATTAGTCAGCACAGATTATTAAACACAGGAGGCCACTTTGTCTTCTTTATTTTATTAGGGGTGGCTGACATGTGGTAATAACTACAGGACTGAACTGGGTTTGCTCCCAGGCACGTGGGTTAATGGTATGGACCCCGATCCAAAACCCGTTCACGTCAACGGGAGCCTTTCCACCACCTTTCAATGCACTTTGGAGCACAACCAAAGTAGTTTAATAGGCTCTTCTAACATATCCTGTGATCTTCCTGCAGCCAGACAGCTTGTGTTGTCTCCTCTGGAGCAGGATTGTGGGCACTTACTACGTCATTTGCTGGTGGCAGTCTGCCTGTGCTGAAACACACGTGGGGGCTGGTTTGCAGCAGATGCCTCCATGCAGAGAGAAATCACCTCTGCCTCCAAACCCTCCCTCCAGTGCCCCTCTGCCACCCCGTGAGGGCTCCCGAAGGCTGTTGGTCTGAGCCCGGAATGATGAAGGGGAACACAAAGCTTTAAAAGAGAGAGGGAAATGAAAAGGAGGAACGTCACCATTCACCACTGTGCTGTGGTCCACTCTTACTTCCTCCAAGCCAGTCTCCAAGAGGTCTTGGTTGACCAGAGCGTCCCTAGTGAGAATGGTTTAGAAATGTAAAAATTGGGGGAGAAAATAGAGGAAGAAGGAAGTGGAGGTGGTGGAAGAGGTTTTTTCAACGTCTTTCAGTAACTGGGTGGGAGTTTCTTGTTCTTCCTGGGCAGGATGACTTTCTGGGTGAGTGGGGTGGCAGAGAACAGGTTTCTTCATTGCTGAAGTCAGGGCTGACTTTGGGTTGAGGTTTATATCTGGTAGAGAGCTCCTGGCTGGGTATCCTGAGCAGAGATGGAGCTCTCCCTCTCTGGCTGATCGTATTCTTTGCGGGGTAAGGATTCAGCTTTTCTCCTTGGTGGTAGTTGCAAATACCAAGCCTGGGCAGCTCATTTTCCTCACAGTGCCTGGACAGAAATGTCACAGCTTCTCAGTATTGAACTCGCATCTGTTAGTGGCTTTTACCCTGTAAAAGTTGGTCACCTGTGGAGGAAGCCAAACCCAGGGCTTCTACGTCATGGGTCCTTCCCCTGAGAGTGGGGCTGGGCTTTTCCTTGCAAGGAAACACCATTCAAGAGGAGCCCTGAGTGTAACTCCAAGACCTTGTGCAGAGGTGAGCATGGCAGAGAGGTAGCTTAGTGCAGGTGAGGATTCTCCTCGCTGTTCTCTTGCTCGTGTGCCCACGACACGACTTGAGCTGATTTGCCAACTGGCAAATCCCAGTCGGGCCTGTCTGAAGCTCTCCAGCGTGGATGCGCTGGATTTGTTTCTGCCTGGTGGAGATGCAGGGGCTAGCCCGGTGCTTTATCCCATTTTGCATAGCAATGGGCTGTGTGTCCCCAGCTAAAGCTCTGTCCTCAGAGCTCTGTACAAAACCCCCAGGGATGGCTGGGGCTGCTGAGCTGAGAGCTGTGCCAAGCTGCTTCGCCGTGCTTCCTCCCCATTGTGCCTCGCTGCCCCGGCGCATTGTGTGCTGTGTGGGCAGAGCATCCTACTGGGAGGGGGGGCCTTTGGCCCTTGGAAATCAAAGGGAAGTCTGGTTCAAAATAGCTCATTTGCTAAGGCTCATTCCCACCCGGCTCTCTGTGCAGCCAGCCATCTGCTTGGGTTGGGCTCTCAGAGTGATGCTGGGGTGATGTTGGCTGAGCCTCTTTTTCTCTCGACTTGCAGACCTCCAAGCTGTTTGATTGTTTCCCCCACCCCATACTGGGCATATTTAGGAGCGTGACTTGGCCTCTGCAGCAGTGAGCGCCCTGTGCTCCCAGCTATTCAGTTTGCATGGCTGGGTGCAGGTGAGGTGCTCAAGGGCTTCATTTCTTGGTCCAAAATCTCCTATTTCCCTCAACTTTAGACTGACTGTTGCTCTCTGCTGCTTGTGCTGACTCCTTCAGCAGTGTGTGTACCAGCATCACTGGCATGGGCAGAGGGTCAGCACTGCACTTAAAAGCCCACCTGTATTCCTGTCTTCTGAACCAGGACTGTTTTGGCTGCTTTAGCATGTTCTGCCTTTTATTTTCTTTTTATAATGCTGAATCTGAGGAGCTGGTAGACTGAAATCATGATGATATCTCTAGCTCTCCTCTCTGCCTGCCAGTACCATGGATCAGATTCCTGGAGGAGGGTCGTGTCTCCATTTACCAGTAGGGAACGGGGCTGCCCTTTTCCAGGCAGCTGAAGAGATCCATCACTTCGATCCTATTAAAGTCTCTGACCCGTGAGCATCCCTTTGCTGCTAGCTTTGTGTCAGAAAATGTGGGAGTCAAAAGTGTAAAAGTGCTTCCAAAAATTGAAAAAGTGCTGAAACCCACTTTTTACATTTTTTTTTTTTTTTCCCTCTGTGACCTGACAGGGCAGAAATTTTGTCTGGTATGTGCTGCTTTGGATGAAATCTGACGTTCCTTTGCAGTCCCAACTTGTCTTTAAGGGTGAAGCCCCCACCAGACACGGTGAGAGCCACAGGCATCACAAGCTGGAAAATATCTTCCATTTTTCCTCTTCGGTCTTGCAAGAGGAAGCAGGTAGAAAGCCTTGCTGCTTCCTTTATGTCAGAAAAGAGATTTGAAAGGGCTTTGTGGCAGCAGAAGGAAACCCAGGCAGCTTGCACATGACCCCTCCACACCGCCTTCTGCATAGAATCACAGAATGGTTTGGGTTGGAAGGGACCTTAAAGATCATTTAGTTCCAACCCTCTGCTGTGGGCAGGGCTGAACCCCACCAGCTCAGGTTGCCCAGAGCCCATCCATGGCCTTGGGCACCTGCAGGGATGGGGCACCCACAGCTCTCTGCACAGCACATAGTTGTCCTTTCCTGGCAGATGTGCATCTCTCACAATATTTTCTGTTTGGTAGAGCACCTGGATCTCCAGGACAGAGAAACAGCTGGAGGCAAACATTCTGCTTTCTGCAGCACTTTAGTGGGGCTGTGGGCAGTCAGGCAAGGCCGCGGGTGAGGCCTAGGTGCCGGCCAGTGGCTTCCTCCCGCGTTCAGCTGCTGAAGCATCTCCTGGGCCGGCAGCCCCGTGTCCGTGGGATGACTCAGTGCCTGGTGGAGGCAGGGAGGGCCGGCGGCCCCTGGCCCATGCCTGAACAGGCCTGGCTTTGTGCTGGCCAGCTTAAAGGAGCTTTATGGCTCCTCCGGGCCCCACACAGGCCCCGCTTTGTGGGGTGCTGGGGTGGGGGCCGGGCAGGGCCGCACTGTGCTCGTGCCGTCCCCGCAGGCCGCGTCACCAGCCTCACGCTGGCATCGTAGGCCTCTCATCAATGACTGGGGAACGCTTACTAACACACTCCAAGGAGCTGCTAAGACTCCAAGAGTCTCCTAATCACATGTAAATATGTGAGATCTTGGCTCTGCAAGGTTTTTGTTCACGCTTCTGCTGCTCAGTTTCGTGTTAAAACCCCCCTCTGCAGCTGCAGTCTCTCTCAGTTGCAGGGACAACTGTATGAGTAACTGCTTTTGGGAGACTGGCTCTCAAACAGAAATAGTGATTTTTGATGCACTAGGACGCTAAGTTTTGGATAAGTTGCCACAGAGCAGTCTCAGCGTGGAAGGATTCTTTTAAAGCTCCTAACATTCCCAACTGGAATTAAACCTTAAAACGTCATTTCAAAAGGGAAAAAGCCCTCGCACCTTGGTTTTCAAATGAAAAGCTTTTTTTTTTTTTTTTTTTTTTGTCAGAATGGTTCATTGGTTATGGCGTGAATTCTCAAACACTTCTGTTCCAGCCGGAGCTGCGTATTTTGGCAACAGGAATTAGTCGCCTCAGTAATTGCACCAGCTCTGTTTGCCGTTCTTGCCCAATGCTTCCCACCTGCTCAAGTGCTTTCAGTGCTGTTTCTGGAGATCCTTTCTTCCTCTTTCCTCACCCATTTACTTCTGCAGGTAACAGGGGTGGGTAACGTGTGTTCTCCCACCTCCTGCTGCCCACTGGTGCAGGGGCACAGCTCCCTCGTTTGTGTGAAACCAGTGCACAACTGCTGTAAGATCGCTGCTGCCACAGGGTGCTATGAAGCTTGTAAAGGCTGAGACCTGTGTTGGCTGTCTCCTCTCGTTCCCCAAGGGCTGGACCCTGCCTTCTGCTGACGGGGGTTATTGCAACGCACTGCTGGAAACGTCTCTTTTTGTGGCATGCCTTCAGGTTTTGTCTAGTTTTGCTTGAATTCTGTCAAGCTCCACCAGAACCCATACGCAGGAAGCTGAAAGATGAGGATTTTAAAGTACTGCTTGCAAACTGCTTTTAGAATCATAGAATTGTTTAGGTTGGAAAAGACCTTCAACTTTACCAAGTCCAACCATGGACCTGACCTACCAAATCCCATCACTAAACCATTGTCCCTTAGTGCCACGTCTGCACATCTCTTCAATACCTCCAGCAATGGGGAGTCCAGCACCTCCCTGGACAGTCTGTTCCAGTGCTTGGCCACCCTCTCCACAAAGAAATTCTTCCTGATACCTAACCTAAACCTCCCCTGGCGCAACCTGAGGCTGTGGTCTTACTGCAGTTTTAGGGCTCGATCGCTTTTGCAGTGTTAACCTCATCAGCTGCGGGGCATTTGTGCAGCAGAAAGACTGGAATGACACAAGGTCATCATCCAGTACATGGGCTGCAACCTAGAGGGGAACTCCCTGGAATGTGTCGCTTTCCAGAAACCTGCACAGCTGCAGAGCTAGGAGGAGCCAGAGCACCTGAAACCGCTGCAGAAGAGCACGATGCTATTTTGTAAGTCAGACATTATAAGCTAAGATTTAAACTGAGAAAAGAGATAAGATAACACGCCTCTTGAATGTGGGAAATAGCTCACTAGCAGTCAAATAGGGACTGTGAAGTCAGGCTGACAGGTGAATTAACACCACTACTAGCCTCTCTTTTAGTTCTTGAAAGTAGCAGGGCATATTTTTAGCACTGGGGTTTTAGGTGTTTTAGGCCTGAAACCACCCTGGAGGCTGAAAGTCAGGCCTGCCCCACCAACCCATGCAGCTGCACTGGGGCAGCTGTGCCTTGAAAAAGGAAAGGACACACAGGTGGAGAACTGAAAGCAGACCTATGGTGAGCCCTGGCTCCCTGGTAGAGCTGGGGAGAAAATGGTTGCTGGGGCATCTCGTTGCTCCTGCACCTCCCTGCTTGGGGGCATTTAGTGACTGTAAATGCCCAACTCCTGCAGCAACGGAGATCGCAGCCTGCCAGGGTCAATGCCATCTCATTGTGAGTAAAGAGCTCTGGGGTCGGACAGCGCACAGTGTCCAAGTGATGAGCCTTGAGAAAGGAGGAGAGTTTTAATCAGGCAGTGAAATGGTTTGCTTTTCCCAAGCCATCTGGGGGAAAATAGCTGATTTTTGGATAAGAGAGAGATTTGTAAAAAGGTCTGTCCCATAGGTGTCTCTTTCTGGGGCTCTTGGCTTTTTGCGCTGCGTCTGTCTGTGGCACGGATTGCAGCTGAACTAATCCTGTAAAAATGCTGCAACATCCTCTTAATTCTCTCTAAAGCAGACTTTCCTCAGGATAACCGCAGCAGAGCCCTGAGTCAGCGCAGGCTGTGCTCAGTTACCCTTGCTTTCAATCACAGCTTGGGTGAGCTGAGCTGAGAAGGGCTGGTGGGGCTCATGCTCTCCTGCCTTATGATGGGGCAGTACATTTGTCTGGAGGGCCTGTGGAAGGGTTAGGCTTTTTTTTATATATATGAAAATATGTAGGATTAAAAAAACCAACAACCTAAAGTTTCATCTGTTGCTCAGCTTTCTACAGAAACAATAAGGAGTAGAAGTCCTAGCAAAGTTTTCACTTGGGGCTTAGGAAGGTGGTCCATCTAGATTTGCTGACCCAAAAGTAAACCTATAGGGCTGATATTCCTACATCTGGGTCTGAGGTTGCTAGTTCTTCATGGAGTTGGGGCATGGCTGGAGGAAATCCCATAGGACTTGGAAGGAAACAAGGAAGGAAGAGACAAAGTGAAGGTGGACAAAGGCAGAGAGCTGGCTACCAGGAGAGGGTAATGGAAATAATCAGTGTCTAAGTGTAACCGAAAGCGAGCGAGCATGTCAAAACCGTGTTCCATGGCATCCTATACAACCTCCCACAATTTTACAGGGATAATACCTGTGGTTTATCAACAACAGCAGGTGAATGCACCTTGAGACCTCTCTAGAGCCTCGTGCTCTCTTGAGCACAGCCCCATGCATCAGCAGAGTGGGGCCATCGTCCCATGAGCAAACTCACGTCCTTCTGCTGTATGGACCAGAGCTTTCACCCAGATCTGGTTGTCCTGCTCTGGTCAGAGGATGCACCTGCCCCTCAATGCCCTTCAGATGTTTTAAGGTGTTGGGCTGACCCTGGTCAGGTGTGGAAGAAGGGCTAGGAGGAGGATGGCCAGGTGGGTTTCTGGTAGCCATCCCCCCAGCAGGTGAGACTTAAGTCAAACAGTCCCAGGAGGAGGTGGGTTGGGGAGTGAAGGCCATGTAGAAAAGCGCAAGAGGAAGCTGGGTCTTCTGCCTGCGGAAAAGAGAGATGATAGCAGCGTTGGAAATAAATGCTTTATCTCCAGCTAATTGATGGTGTGATTCCTGCTCGCTGAGCCCAGACAGGCCTTTCAGGGAAAGTCTAAACATTAACAAAACAAGCGGTGTGCACACAGCAGAGCAGCTCAAACACAGCGTGAGTGGCATGCTGGAGGGCATTCACACACAGACACAAAGGAAGGGGTCCTCCTCATGCTGGAGCTGGAGTGTTCAAGGCTGCCTTCTATCGATTTGTCAAATATTTGCTTGCATCTGCAACCTTCTGACATTCCCATCGTGGGGGTGATTTTGGCTGCAGGTACGCTGGCAGTGACACGGAGTGGCAGCAGGGGCCTGGGAGCAGGGCAGGGCACCAGAGATCCTCACAGGTGAGGTTCCTCCAGAAGGTCTTCCTTCCAACAGTGAATGAAGTTCACCTGTGCCCTGGGGCAAGGCTCTCACAAGCACTCTTTTCTTCAGAAAGGTTTTTCTGAGCAAAGGTGGTGCAAGGGGAACCTCTGCACCGCTGTGCTCCAGTCTTGGTCATCCACTGGTGATGGAGGAGCACTGCTAGCAATCACTGCTCCTCCAGGCATTGGTGGAGAACACCCACAGCAGGGGCAGATCTCTTTCTTCATGCAAGGAGAAGGCAGGTTCTCCTCATTGATGCAATGTTGGGGAAGTCTGCAACGACGTGGGAACAGCACTCCTGTGATGCTGCATGGGCAGGTGAGCACGTCTGCTCCCTTTGAGACCTTGCCCTGAGGGAGGGTTTGGGGAAAGCAGGATGCAGCTGTTGTAGTAAAGGTCCTCTCCTTCACACTTAGGAGAAAGGCATCCCAAAGGGGAAAAGGCATCCCTTCACCAAGTTCGTTGTGCCTTCAGAAACCGAGCTTCAGACTTTCACCTGTCAGTCCCCAGCAGTGAGGTACAGGACAGGCTTTTCTCGGCACTGGTTTCTCTTTGGAGCTCATTGTTTTTAGTGTGAGTGTGCCTGCTTCCTTTTGTGTTTACCAACTGTAGCCTGTGGTTATTATTAACCCGCCATTACTATTAATTTTGGCAATATTTCCTCCTGCTTATAGATATTTCTTGTGCGTGGGCAGAACCATTTCTTCACTTTTTATTAGCTAAATGCTGCATTGCTAATTAGACAATTATGAATGTGTTTTCTGGGCTTCTGAGAAAACTTCCCCTCATTCTAAATCTTTTTCCTTCCTTGCTCAGGAGTCCCTTCTCCTGCCTGGCTTGCTTTTGCCCTTGTGCAGGATATCCCAGCTCTTGTGTGGGGTGTTGATATGGTGACTTGCTGGCTTGCCTTGCTTGGTCACATCTGTTTTGCCCACTCTGTTCCTTTGTGACACAGAAAGGGAACAAGCTCAGCAGCCTGTGATGGCTGCAGGTACCGGCAGCGGTGTGGTTCTTGTTTCAGGTCCTGTTTCCTCCCTCCAGAAAGGCAAGTTGCTGTTACTGGGCTGTCAGAAACTGTGGGCAGAGGTGAGGAGTTGAAAGCAGATCCCTGGATAACGCTAGCACCTTACCAAAAGATTTACAAAAACATTTCTGATTCAATTACGTCACGCCTTTCAGGAGTTTCATGGTAGATGTCTTCTCCGGTTGATTGAATCCCTCTGGACGATGAAATCTTCCATGAAGTGCTTTGCTTTCATCTCTGGAAAAGATGAAACGCTGTCATAAAGTCGCTTGTAGGAGCCCAGCCAGAGAGATGAGGTTTCTCTGTGGAGAGCTGAGATAAGCGAGCATCAGAATGTGTATCTTGTGGGTCACTTTTGTGGTATGTTTTGAATCCACCTACTTTGGAGCTTTAGCCCAAATGGGTTTTGAGATTATCCTTTTCCCACCAAAAACCATCAGAAACACTCTATGAAGTGACAATTTTCATAAAAACACATGTAAATTGGGTATAAAAATCACCTTTTCTGGTTCTTATAGCAGATTTGGATGATTCTTGGCCATGCCCTGTTAGAAGTCAGTGAGGACAGGCTTTGCCTGATTAAAGGCAATGTGAGCTTAACGTTCTTCGGAGCACACTGGGCTAAGGGATCAGCTGATTTCTAGCTGTCCCTCATTGTCCTCTGCATTTCACAGAAGATCCTGTGAAATAAATGAGGATGAAGACTGGGAGGGAAACAACTATTTCCAAAGTGGCTCCAGGAACCTCTGGCTCTGCCTGTGACCCCACTGAAAAACTGGGTGCAGACCCCCACCCATCTGTCCAACGTGTGGTCAATGTGGGGAGGTCAAGTAGCACCAATGTTCAGAGACACAACAGGTCCTGCTTTCTGCTGGCAGCCACCAGAATATCTCTTCTTGCACCTGAGCCTTGTTGGTCCAGCACCAGGGTCAGCGTGTTGGCGTGATTCAAGCAGGCCAAATGAAAATCTTTAGTTCTTCTTCGTTCACCATTGGAAGGCACAGATTTGGTTTTCACTACAGGAGAAAGGAGCTCAGGAGTGCTTCATGCTCAAATGCCTGGAGAGACCTGAGATTGAGGTCGGAGTGAAGATGCCCCTTCATTGCCTTTGTCTGTCATCACTTTGCTGTCCCCACTCCATATGAGTGTCCAGCAGAGCGAATTACCAGCATTGGTTCTGGTTGCAATGTGTTAATTCAAACAATAATGTGACGTGGCCAAGCTGTGGCAGGAGCATGGACGTGTCCTCCAGCATGGTGGGGTCCACGCTGAGCCTCGTACACCTGCGTCCTGCCACATCTGCAGCTCAGCATGGTTCTTGTTCAGCTCTCAGGCTGTTCTCGTCCGGAACACGCTGTGTGGGACTCCACTTTCAGGACTAGGGCTGCAGTTTCTGCTTTTGTGTCAGCTTGTGAACTAAAATCCAAGATGAACTTGGTAGTGTTCAGCAGGGAGATGTTTGTGTAAGTACTTCTAACTGAAAAAAAAAAAAATAGAGTCTGGAAAAAGCCTGTGAGAAATAGGGTGTTTGTGCACCTGTCTTGCACACACCTCTGGCACTGTGTTGTTTAGCAAACCCTCTCTGCTTTTTGTTTGCTTTTCCAAGTGCCCTCTACAGCCATGCTTTTCTGGGCTCAAGACTCTGCATGTTTCACCATGCACCCAGCGTTGCTCTTCCCTGAGAGCCATCAGCTAGGAGCTGGATGGAGGCGTCCAGCCATCCCTCCTGCCCTGTGGTGCTGGGAAGAGCTCACTCCTGAGTTCTCCCTCTGCCCTATTGCTGACTTCATTTGCACAGCACAAGGAAGAGGGATGGGCTCATCTCTACAGCTGTGAGTTATCAGTAGAATCTATTCTTAGGCTGAAAACCCATTACTATTGTTTTTTTTTCCTTCTGTGCCTCCTGACACCATGGCAGTCCTTCATATTTAGCTCTGTATTCCATGTTGACATGGAATCTATCACTCAGCATGGAACAGAGATGGTGCTGACTGGAGGTTTCTCAGCTACTGGATCCATCACCTGGAGGAACAGGAGACTCAAAGGGTCACTTGTGGCTGGGACGTGATGACAGGCAGCGAGCAGAAGAAAGCCTGGTTTATGGTGAGGGAAGACATGGTCCAGCCTGCTGAGGTGCTGGGCACAAAGGTGACCTTGATCTTCTGGGCTGTGGTAGCTGAGGACTTCACCACCTTTACTACCAGCTGCAGCAGCAGAAGCTGGTCCAAGCCATATGTTCTGGAAGGAAGAGATGTATTTCCCAGCTGGAATAAGCCCTAAAATATCTTGGGAAACATCTGAGTGTGACAGAGCACCAGAAATGTTGCCTGGTGCTCCTCAACCAGCAGAGCTCTGGGAGCTGGCCCAGCTGCTGTGTGTACCCTGGCTGTCCTGTGCCTAGAAGATAGGTATTTGCCAAGTGTGGATTTGTCTGGCATCCCTCTGTCTTTGTTTTAAATTACACTGAGCGAGATCTGGTTTTGATCTGTTTGGAGCAAGTTTTGCCTTGCAGGGATAATTAGCTGTGTGATGTTAGGCTTGGTCCTGGTTCCTGCCAGCCAGATGCACGGGGATGGATAGGCTCTTGGTAACCCCCTGAGCGGTGACGTGGACAGGGAAGGTGACTTGTTATTGCTGTTCTGCAGTCTGTCCTCCATGTCCTGTGTGTCTGAGGGCCACCTAGAGAATGAGACGCCCTGTCCTGTTGTACTGGTTTTCCTCCTGATCTCAGTGGGAGTGGATGCTCCTAGGTTTGGAGATGCCCAAGGATGGGAAAAAAGCGTTCATTTGTATATAGGGAAAAGTCCTCGATGCTTCAAAATACTGCAGTGAAGAGAAAATAACTGTAAGAAAATAAGGGGAACCAGATTTCTGTCCCAATTGGGATTTTCTGTCTGATGGGATTTCTCCGGAATCAAGTGCTGCAGGGCACTAAAGCTCTCACTCAGTGAGAAGTGCTCTGTCCTCATCATAGAGACAGAGCCCAGGACTCTTCCATGCAAGTATAGAGAGTCAGAGCTCAAAATCTGCAAATCAAAGCTGCATCTCCAGCTGGCTGCAATAACAGATACGAGGCAAAGGAAATAACGTGCTCCCCACCTCTCTCTTGTCCCCAGAAAACTCATGGGAACTTGTTATCTTCGGGAGCTCCCACCCCCTGCAAAACCTCTTAGAAATGGATGGAAATGGAGGGGAGGTGCTGAGCAGATGCAGCTCTTGCTGAAGTTTTAGGGCCTTAAGAAACTCTGCTGAAACCAAGTTAAGAAAAAAAGAGTTCCCAGGAAAACGTTTTCCAAAGTCTCTGCTTCCGTTATTTTCCAGCGTCCTGAAAGGTGCTGTTTGATAAGTGTTGCAATTAAAAAAACAAAACAGCTGTCCTATTTTTTTTCTATTTTTAACATGATAAATGCTGTGGGGAAGGGAGCTTGCTTTTCCCAGGAATTCTTAGGAACTGCTTTTCCTCGATGTCACGCTGAGTGTAGCCCCCACCCCTCTGGATTTCTAGGATGCTTGGAGTCATCGCTGACTGTGGTATTGCTGATGTGGATGGGCTGGGCTGCATGCCTGGGACCTGATTCAAAGCCCACTGAAGGCAGGAGCAGCTTGCCGCTGATGTCAGTGGTCTCTGGAGCAGGCACTGTGCAACTGGTAATTTTTACACAGCCAATCACGGTGAAATGGAGCGAAGGAAAAAAGCACACATTTCATTTAGAAAGCAAAGAAAGGAGGTGCAGAGCTGAATTCTTCCTAACCCGTGAGCATCCAGGATCCCTCCTGATCTGCATCAGCCTCTCACTTCTGGGGGCTTTTGCAAGTGGCTTGCTGCAAGCAGATGTCCCCTCTGTGCCTTCCTGGGGAGCGCCTTTCCTTCCTGCTGTCTGAAGGTGGGCAGCATAGCTCGGATGAGCAGATGTCCAAAGGGCATTCCTACTGCCAGGGAAGGTGTGGGAGACGTGGGTGGGTATTTATTTGGGAAGAATTAGTGAGTTATCGGGACTGCATTGCTTATTTGACTTTCCTTGGGCTTCATCCAAAGCCTGCTAAAGCTAACGTGATTTTTTCCACTGACTTCCGTGGGCTTTGGATTGGGATCTTTGTGCCTACAGGGTTATCTCGATTTCCTGGAACCCGTTCACTGTTTGAATTTGCTAAGTATATTTACTGCCAGACTCCTTTTTGCTTGAACTCCCCGCCGTCGGATTGCAAAAAGTTCCCGGCAGGGGCTGGTCATGGGGGCTGTGCCACTGGCCATGGAAGTCCCTGGGTGTCCTCTTCTCTGTGTGCTTCTTACAGAGTCACATCCACCGTGAGCGTGCCTCTTGCAGGGAGTCCGAAGCCTTTGGAGCAGCTAAAGGAGACTCAGGAGTGTTAGAAAAAATGATTATTCTTTTTCTTTTGACCTTCAGGCTCTCTTTTCCCCATGGTGCAGCTGCCAGGGCATGTGTCTGGTCTGAGCCCGTCCCCTGTGCTATCATTCATCCAGGTCATTCCAGGCCCTCCTTGAGCTTGTGTAGGGCCAGGCATGGACAAATTGGGAGCCTCAGCGAGTTGGGGAGCAGAGGCTGTGCCTGAGCTTCCCACTCAGGAGGGCAGATGCTGATGGCTGAGCAAGGCTCTGAGAACGCTATCTGAATCACTACCAATGCACGTTTAGCCCAGGCAGTATCCCCAAACCTTTGGTCTGCTCTTTGGAACAAAGTGCCCTCAGTAACAGCCGTGGGCTCACAGTGTGTGACTTGTTTTCCCACTTGGATTAGGGCAGGTCAACAGATGTTTATTATCCAGTTTTTAGGTGCTGATGAAAATCTGACTCTTTCAGGAAAATACGTTTGTTTTTCATCAAGGAGTCAAGATAGTCTTTCAATTTTGGGAACTGGCTGGGAAAAAATAAAAAGAACTGCTTTTAAGCCAGCCCCCTCTGCCCATGAGCATTTCTGAGCCCTCTGGGTAGACCTGGACCCCTCCAGCCCTTGTGCATGTGACATCTATTTCCTGGAGAAGGCATTCACGTGTGAGTGTCTGACCCTGGACTGTCATTTTTGCTGGGCTTGGAGCCTGATTTGAGCTTCATTCCTTCACTTTTAACTAGCGATTTGCATTTCAAAGGTTGATGAGTGAGTTGGCGATTAGGAGCAGAGGTAGACCTGCAGACAAGCTTTACATTGTTGTTCTTAAGGTAAATATTTCCCTTGGGCACACAGAGTCAAAGTACAGCTTGCATGTATATAAAACCAGGGACAAACTGCAGTCAGTGTGCTGCTTTGTTCTGGGTCAGTGCTACCCCTGTCCTCCGCTGCCGGGGTGCTGGGACCTCCAAGCCTGCTCCTCGGGCATCACATGGGCGTGAAGCCACAACCAGCAGCATGTGTGTCCGTCCCTACCCTGGGTGGCCAGGAAAAAAGCTGGGAGGCACGACCCCCTTCCCTCCACTTCATTTGAAGCCTGTGGTGCTGAGTCTGTAGGACCCCAAATGTTCTATTTGAAGGGATTCGGTGGTTTGGTTTTTTTGTTTTACGATCCTCTTGGCACACACGTTGCATGGTAATGCTTGGGGTTTACAACATGTTGTTCTTTACAAGCGACTTCCACAGCTCAATTACATCGTGTGAAGAGATTAATTAACTTTACGAGAGGCACAGCCTCTGGCAGTGGAAATGGGAACCGCTTCTGCTGGCGGGGCCGGATCCACACTGATCCTGCACGATTTTGCTTCGGCCGAGCAAATTCCTCCTCCCCGGCACCCGGGCAGCACACAAGCCTGGGGCATGGGGTTGCAGCACGTGGGCATGCAGAGCGTTGTGTTCGCTGTGCCCAGCCCCAGCTGTCCCCACGGGCAGGGCAGTGCTTTGGGCAGGCGTTTTCCCATCGCATCCCCGCGGTGCTGCCGGGCGCTGCTGCTGGCTCTCGGCGCGGCTGTGTCAGAGCGCTTCCAACTGTCCAGTGTCGCGATGACCTTACTCCCCCAGCTCCCAGCCTCGGTGTGGCCTGCTTTTATTTTTAAGGATCTGGAAAAAGACCGAAAACCACTCCTCTTTGCCGAGGCAATTGCTGGCCGAAAGCCCTTGATGCGGCTGCGCTCCCCACCTGGTCCTGGGAGTGGGGTGCAGCCATGCACGCGTGCTCGGAGAGGTCTGGTTTGTTTGCTGATGGAAAACCCCTGAGCACAAGGTGTTGTTTTAAGGCTGCGAGGCGAGCACAGCGTGTTCTCGGACAGCGGCGTGCAGGTACGCAGCGCTGCCCTAAGAGGAGCAATTCAGGGCTGGGATTTACCTTGGCATTGCTCGGTGCCACCTCGCACGCAGGTTTAACTTCTCCTGAGGTTCCCTGCTATATTTTTTGGAAGGAAAACTGCTTAACGTTCATTTTCCCTTTTTTCTTCTCTCTCTTCTTCTCTCTTTTTCTTCTTCTGTTCTTTTTTTTCCTCCTTCTACTTCCCTGTCTTCTCCTTAGGGTGCCGTGATGGAGGCGATGTGTTCAGAGCTCTCTCCTGATGGCTGCTCTGCTTCTCTAGGTAAATAACCATCCCCGTTTCAGAGGGGCTTGGATACATTTCTGAGCTGATGTGGCACATCCCAGGGCCTCTCCAGAAAGTTTTTTCCTGCAGAGATGGAGAGGTGCTGCAAAAAGCCCTTTTGCAAAATACCCATCGCAGTAGTGGGTGTGTTTGGATGCCTTCAACGTCCAGCCACAGAAATTCATCCTAAGATGCACGTGGAGGGGAGAACTCCATATTCAAAGCAGGAATTTTTATGCCTCTTGTAGGGTGGATTTGTTTCATAAGAGTGAGGAACGTGGTTTTCTGGGAGGAAGCACTCTGCATTCCCAGCCATGAGTGGAGGGATGACCCCATGCTCAGAGGGCAGTCAGCGTGTTGTAGGACACGGGAGATGCCTCCACCACCCACCAGAGACTCAGGAGAGGCCACTTTCTCCTCCTGCCTGAGCTTCTCCTGAAAGGTGGGCGATGCTGCCCCAGAAGGGTATGTTTCTTGTCAGTCAGAGGTACTTTGTGAGCTTACATTCAGTCCTGCAAGTGCATTTGTGTCCTCCTGTGCTCCATGGTGCTAGCATCCGCCAGATACCTTAAATTCTCTATTCAATGGGAATTCTCAAAGCTGGGAGCTGTGCTTGTTGCTGGCTTGTTACGAGGTACTTCCTGAGCTGCTTTCAGCTAGATTACAATTTCCAGACATTGAGGCAGTCAATGGACATGACCTCTTATAACAGGGAAAGTGAGAAAAGCCCCCTAGGTGTGACCACTGCTTGGCCCATCACAACCTGCTGGCAGTGGAGGAAGACAAGTTGCACGGCCCCGAGCCGCCTTGCCAGATTTTGTAAGGCATAGAATCACAGAAACACCAGGTTGGAAAGGACCTACAAGATCATCTAGTCCTGAAGCATTTGGTGTTTCTCATCAAGCTCCATCTCCAAGAGTCATGTGGGCTTCTGTCCAGCCAGATCTTCAAGAGAGGCAAAAAGTCACCTGGACCTAAAGCCAGTTTGGGGATGAGGAGAAAGGATGCTCTCCCACATTGGATGTCCCCTCCTGAGGATGAGGAGGGCCCTGTGCAAACAGCTCCCAGCACCTTTTCCATGCCCAGATGGGAATGCTGTTCCTTCCAAGCTGTGCGTAGCCCCGCTGCTGGGCACCGGGCACTGGGACACTGTGCACACTGGCAAAGCATTGGGTAATTTCCTTCCTGCCTCCTCTGAAAGGTGTTTTGATTAGCATAACCATTGTGCTCCCAGATTAGCTTGAGCTCCCAGCTTCACCTTTAGGCTGGCTTTTCCTGTCACATATGTGCTCTGGCAGGGTGACACAGCTTTCCATGCACCATCATGCCACATGTGTCCCAGCCGCCTCGGTGGCACGTGGGGTGAGGCGAAGTCCTGACCCTGATAAACCAGATGTATGAATTTCCTCCAGAGTGTTTTATGTTTCTTTGGAGGAAAACAAGTATTTCCCACACGAGTGTCACACAGGGCCAACCTCCGTCTCCTCGGCTGGCCCTGTGGCTCCATGGCAGCCCGAAATCAGTCACTCCAGTCACGCTGTTGGTGCAGGAGAGGCTTTGTTTAAGCCCATAGAAGACCAAGTAACCCTTGTTCAGGAGGAGGGCCATGCATGATGCGTGCCTGGAAAATGAAGCAGGAGAGCGTATATTGGCGTATGAGTCCCTCCCGTAGGCTGCAGCCAGGCTGCCCCACATCTCCTGAGAGAAGGAAGGGAGCAGCTGGGGAAACACAGCTCACAGGTCCCAGAGCCGTGCTGTTGGCGCTGGAGATGGGAGAACACAGTCCTCCCTCTGCTGAGATGAGTCTTCAAGTAATTTCTGCGACGGAACAAGCTTAAGGACGCTCTGCTGGAAGCATCTCTGTCGAGGCAGGAGGAGCTGATGAACCACATGGATATCTGACTTTGCTCCCCTCCAAAGTCGTGTTGTCATGCCTTCAGACGGTCTGGAGCAATCTGACATCAGATTTCAGCCAAACTTACACAGCGGGAGCCCTGACAAGGCCAGCGGGAGAAGAAAGGCTGCCACAGGAACGTGATGCTCTTGATGAGGTCAGTGGGCCAAGTGGGAAGTAGTTGGGGAGGAAGGGAAGAGACTCTCTTGTTGAAAACTTGGCCGGCTAATTTAACTCCCAGCTCCTCATCAGTGCCACCTACTTCTGTAACAGCTTTGTTGTCGGTGGTCTCAAGGATAAATTTGCCCAACTTTTGGCCTCTGGTTGCCATTTCTGCAGGCTGGGGTGGTCGGAAGGAAAGGCTCAGGCGCAGATGTGCTCCCTGGGACGAGGTGCAGGCGCCCATACAGATGTGCTGCAGGTGAGCAGGGGCTGGCCAGGAGGCATCTCCTCAGTGGGGACAGCTGCACTGGGACGTCCTTGTCACACGCTCCCATCGCACTGGGTTTCGGGGCTGTGTGCTCACACTCCCCAAGAGCAAGCTGAAAATCTGCGGTGCGCTACGCACTATGTTTCTCTGCCAGCACGGCCTCCTAACTCCTAACTCAACGCTTTGCTCTTCCTAGCGTGCTGCCCGTCCTGCTCCCTCTCTGCCTGCGTTTTGCTACGCTGAAGAGCTGAGCTCTCGGTTCCTTCAGGACCTGGGGAGCCCCATGCAGCATCCCCCACCCGCAGCAGGGCTTGTTTGAGGAGCTAAATATATCCCAGCCGTGGCTATGGATTTAGGGATAACTCATACATCCAGCGGAAAGATTTGGAGCCGCTCCAGGGCTAAACAACAGCTTCTTCACCAACAGCCAAAGGCTTGTGGATGCAAAAATAACTAGGGACTGAAAAACTTGAGCTGGAGCAAGGGATTTTGAGACTGAGCCCAAGAAAAACTTTCTAGCGGTGAGGATGACTGTGGATAATTGCCAGCACTTGGTTGTTTTAACAACAGGGTACAGAGGGCTCTGGAGGGGCGGGGTTGGGGCAAGGGCTGGGCTGAGTCCCCCCCCAGCCCTATTCCTACCCAGCCGTGATGTCTTAAAAAGTGGAGAATGGACAAACTGGCGCTGGGAGGGAAGCGCTGGGGTGAGGATTGAACCACGTAGGTGTCGGGGAGCAGAGGGTGAGCAAGGGCTTCAGACAGCCAGGGAGGTGACGTGGAGCAAGCCCCAGAGCACTCCGTGCAGCTGTGCTCCACGTGCCCGATCCATTTCAGGTCCCCCTGCAGAAGCCACGTTGTCATCATTAGCTGAAACGTTTCTCCGTTAGCATATTTTTGCCCTCATTTTCAGGCAGACAAGCGTGATGAACAGTCACTTGTTCTCCTCGCCGTAGGGTTGAGACGTACCAGGCTGCGGACGGGACCTGCTGCCCATCCCAGCCGGCCTGAATAGCTCAGTCTGTTCTCTGCTCCGTGGGGGACGGTCCCGCGGCAGCTGCTGGGGATCCCAGTGGCACTGCTGAGAGCAGCCCTGACTGCCTCCCCATGAGAGGCTCTGCCCACTGAAATGCATCGACGTGTTTAATCCCCTTCTCTCACGTGAAGTTTCATTCTACCCAAGTGCTGAATTTTCCCTGGGACCCAGTTCTGCTGCCTCCATGACCACAAGCCCCTACAATAAGGTCAGATCATCCCTCCCCAGCAGCTGCTTCTGCAACAAATGGATTTCTATCTATGGTCAGTGCCTAGCAAGCACAGAAGCTGCAGTGTGCACTGCAACGTGGCCAGGGCTGAGCAGGAAAGAGATGGCTTTGGGCTCGGCTGAAGATGTGGAGACATCCCCAGCAGAGCCCAGGCCTTTTGGGCAACTTTGGGTGAAAAGGGCAGCTCAGGCAATCTCGGGTTACACTTCTGTTCTAGCCCTTCTCATTACTCATTGGCTGATGGTGCCTGCTTGGTTGGGTGGTTGGCTGGGTGGTTGGTTGGTTTGTTGGATAGTTTGTTGGATGGTTGGGTTGGTGGTTGGCTGGCTTGTTGGATAGTTTGTTGGGAGGTTTTGGAGACCCAGTCCCGTGGAAACCAGTCTTTGGTCATACCTAGGACAGCTCTCATGCTTACGGCACTGCCAGGGGACAACATCTCCCACAGAGTGCCCTGGTTCTTCTCCATCGGTTTAGCCATGGTTGCTCCATTACAGTATGAATGGAGTCCCTTCAAACCCTTTCTTTTTCATTTCCAAGATACTGAAGCATTTAAGTAATTTCCATCTGGTGCAAACAGGCACCCATAGTACACCCCATGTGTCTTCTCCAGCTCACGGGACATCACGGTCAGACCAGGAGGCCAAGGGGGGCATGTGCCCAGAAGGGTCCCACTGCGCTGGGAGGCACCACGCACTGTGGGCAGCTCTGGGCAAGGTTCCACCTCAGCTCTGGGACCATGGCTTATCAGGCTCTGCTCTGCTATCACTGAGCGCACCGCGGCACGGAGCCTTGTGCTGATCCCAGCAGCTTCCCGGGCAACCAAACCCTCCTTCTTCCCCGCAAACACCACTCGGGCAAAGTTCTGCAGTTTCCCCTGCACACCGCGGGCTCGCGGGCCGGGCGGGCTCGTGCTCGACTTCTGACTCGGAACCTGACTCTCAGATGCTCCTTTCTCCCCCCCGCCAACCCCGCAGCTCCGAACCCGGCCCTACCCGGGCCTACAGCCCCCAGGAGGCGGCGCGCCCGGACCGCCCCCCGCGCTGAGTGGCCCCGCGGCGCCGAGCGGGGCGGGCCCGGAGCTCCCGGCGAGCGAGCGGCAGAAAGTGCCACGACTCCACACGGCCGCGCGGCGAGCGGCGACCGACCCGGGACGGGTGAGCGGCGCCGGGGGTTGGGGG
>WBMW01003103.1:312950-332642 GCA_013396635.1 Penelope pileata
TCCTGCGCTTCCCCGGGCACCCCCGGGGCCCCCTCGCCCCGTCCCGCGGCCCCGTCCCCGGCCGCAGCGAGCGCCTCCCGAAAGCGCCCGATGGGAGCCCGTAAGCTGATTACGGGCGGTTTCCAAAGGTCATCGCGGCGGTGAGACGAGCGCTTCTTTTTCTTTCGCCGCGCAAAAAAAAAACCCATCTCGGGATGCCCTCTTTTCTGCAGCAACAGGGCGGGGGGAGAAACTTCGGGAGCGGCGCGCGCTGCTGGCTTGGGGCTGCTCTGGAAGGAGCTGAAATCTCAGCCTGGAAGCAGCTGCTGGGGAGAGCAAGGGGTGCTCAGAGGCATCGCTCTGCAGTTGCCCTACGTTGCACCCATCCCGAGGTGCTGCTCTGGTGGGTGAGAAGAGCATCGCCGTGAAAAGGCAAAACTTTGGTTGTCTGCTTTTTGCTCCCCTTTGGTGGGGGTGAAGAGCGTTATCCGGACTTTTGGGGAAGGGGTTTACACGTGGAGATGTGTGACGATGTGCACTGTCCTGGCTGGAGGATGGCTCTGAGCAACTTCGTGTAGGGCGTGAGCTCTGTTTTTGGGCACGGGAGGTGTCCGTGCACGCAGCTGCTTTCGGAGGCGGTGGCAGCCCCTGGTGGGGGTGGGTGGTGGTTGCCGGGATTTGGCGATGCGCTCGCCCTGAGCTGGAGCAGCGAGAGCGGTTTGGGTATCGCTGTGTGTTCACTGCTTTGGGTCTTGGAAGGAAAAAGCCTCTGAGATCTCTGCCTTTGAGCACTGAGGTTTTGAAAAGATGCTGATCTCCTTAGTTTTATTATTTTTGCCTCCTCCCCTCCCAGCACCTCCTTCCCTCCCTCCTCCTCAACCCACAACCCCTTAAAGAGGAAATTTGATAATGCTTACAGTTAAGTGTGGGGATGGGAACTTCTGATAGCCGAGGGCTTTCTGCATTTTCCTGATTATGCTGTGGGGCACGAAGACAAGAAACCACATCTTTGCGTGTCCTGGAAAAGGCTCCTTTGCTGACAAATGTCCAACTTCAGCATCCCCGTCGGGGCTGGTGAGCCAGCTCAGCAGCACGTGGAGGTTTTGTCCTGATAGGAGGAACCTGAGCATGACAGCTGGGAAGAGCTTGGCCTAGGAGCTTGGGACGAGGTGTAATTAGGAATTGAGCAGGGTGGAGGTGGCAGCACCTTGCAGTGGCTGCTCCCTGCCTGCCCAATCTCGGTCTCATTGTGCTTTGGGTGGAGGAGCTGAGGCCCCGCTTGCCTGCCAGCTGATAACAGAGGTGGAAGGAGAAGTGCCACATCCAGCACTCCCGCCGACAGTCTCACTCACTTCTTCCTGCAGGCATCGGTTGGGGAGATGAGATAATTTATGACTGTAACTGTTTTTTTTTTTTTTTTTAGCTTGAACTTATGACTTTTATTGCTATTTGCATTTCAAGGAAATGGTCGGGACTTGATTCCCTACATGGCGTACGTGCGCGCTGCCTCGGTGCTGCGTTGTTCAGCTGATGTGGCTCTGCGGAGGGAAAGGCTGTCCTGCACGTGTTTCCTTCTTAGTTGTGCCACTGATGTTGCCTATGGTCATGCACAACCATCCCAATGGGCATGCAACAGGTGGTTGCTAGTGGCTGCCTCTGGTTGCATCCCTCTTCTGCTTCTGACTTTTTGGTTCTTCTGGAGATTGCTATCGGTGAGGTTATAACTGGACCACCATGAAGAGGCAACATGGTGGAGGGGCACAGTCATAGTGATCTATACCCTGGCGGCCTTCACCAAGCGTGTGTGAATCTTGAGCGTTTGTCTTTTCGGTGCAAGGTGGTGCTTGGAAGCACACACGTCCTGTTGAACTCCCTGCTTGGAGAGGTGACTGCATCTTTGTTTTCCCCTCACTGACGTGTTCTGGTGTCTTGCAGGCACAGAAGAATAAGGCAGGATGGATGTGTACGACCCTCAGACACTGGGTGTTGTGGTCTTTGGAGGTTTCATGGTGATATCAGCCATTGGGATCTTCCTGGTGTCCACCTTCTCCATGAAGGAGACCTCTTACGAGGAAGCCTTGGCAAAGCAACGGAAGGAGCTTGAGAAGACCAACCAGCACAAAATAGAGAAAAAGAAGAAGGAGAAACCCGTTGAGAAAAAAGGAAAAGCAAAGAAAAAGGAAGAAAAACCTAATGGAAAGATACCAGAGCAGCAGGTTCCTCAGGAGGTGACTGACTCTTCCAAGGATGTGGTTGTTGAGCCCACTGTGGTGCCCAAGCCTGTAACTGTTGAGTCTACGACCGCAGCGGTGTCAGTGCTCCCCCAGGAAAAAGAGAAACCTGCTCCGTCTCCTAAGGAGAAGAGGAAGAAGGAGAAGAAGGTGGCAAAGGTGGAACCTGCTCCTAGCCCAGCACTGGCTTCTCCTCCTGTCAGTGTTCCCAAAAGCTCTCCTGTCTTGGAGGTGACCCCGAAGGACGTGCCTGTTGTGGCCGTGCCACCGGTTGGCACGCAGCAGAGTGCTCCGGTTGTCAGCTCCGTCCCCATCAAAAAACCTGAGGCTCTTCCAGCACACGAGGAGCAGAAGCATGATGGCCCTGTCAAGAAGAAGGCTGCATCCAAGAAGAAGGTTGAGCCAGGTAAGGCAAACTCCTCTGCACGTATTCCCATTGAGTAAGCAAACAGGGTATCTCGGTGCTATTAAAACAGAGCTGTCCTGTTCTGAGTTCTCTTTTTTTCCTTCCCTTTTGGTAACGGGGTAACTGTAGAACGCTTGTTTCTGGTGAGATGGACTCTGTGTGTTGAGGTCAGTTGAGAAAAGCCTGTTCCGGACCATAGTACTCTCTCAGGGAAGTAGAGTTGAAGTCAGTAACTTACTGATTTGTTTCCTCTCTGTAATGCGTTGCTTTGAGTACCCTGCCTGGTGCTTGTCTCCTTGGCCCAGCACACAGACATTGGCAAGCAGCAGGTTCCTCTCGGATTCCTCTCGGATTCACTCTTGTATTGGGCAAATCTATGTACCAAGAATGTGTGGGAGCTCCATGTACCTGTCTTGGGAGAGGGGCAGCTGCCAGGGTGCTTGGACATCAGGATGGAAAACCTGGTGCTTTCCCTCTCTGCCCCTGATTATTAAAAGCACACAGGAACTCTTCTCCCTTGGGAGGTGGCTGATGATTAAAGTCTCCTCCTTGTTCAGTGGAGGTGAAAATGTGTGTACTGAAGGAGAGAGGACTGAAGTTTTATACCACAAGGCACCAGTCATGGGATGGTTGGAGAGAAGTGACTTTGGGTACATCAGGGCAAGGAAAATTTTGCCCATCATGGTTCGTGCCTGACTTGATTGACTCGGAGATGGAAGAGATCAGAGAATTGGGACTCCTGAACTCTTCAGGGTATAAGTAGGTGTAGGTACAGCTCTGCAGCTGGATGCCTGCCACTCTTTGCACCAATATGAGATTGTTTTTGGTTAAATGATACTTGCAGGCCGAGGCAATGTGGATGGGCGATGAACTCTTAGTGCATGTTGAGTTGGTGAGTTTTTTGGCTGCTCTGAACATCTGTGCCTTTGGATGTGAAATACAGGCCCTGCATATCTTAAAAGCCACAACTGATGCCTTAGGTGCTCTTGTAGGATTTTCCAAAGGAAAGCTCTTGGCAGTGTTTGTGCCATGATGCTGAATGTAGTTGGACCAAGGTATTGTGGGCAGCCTTTTGGTGCATGCCGTGGTCTCTTCTCTTTACTGAAGCTAGAAGCAACAAATTATCCTGTGGCAGAGCGTTCAAAGACAGAACTTCAGCACTGAAACCAATGGCAAACCTGATAGGAGTGGCTCAGGGTATCTTTCTCTTTTTGTGGTTTGTTTTCAAGCCTCCTGCATTGCAGAAAAGCTGGCTTGCAAGTGGTTAACATGTATTTGGACCGTAGAAATACAGAATGGCTTAGGTTGGAAGGGACATTAAAACTCATCAGTTTCAACTCCCTGCCGTGGGCAGGTTGCCAGCCACCATCTCAGGCTGCCCAGGTTCCCATCCGACCTGGCCTTGAATGCCTCCAGGGATGGGGCACCTTTGCTGGGCAATCTGAAAGATCCCAGATCATTAGCTTTGATAGCAGCTCTGACAGTAGGAGCTGCTCTCCCATGAGGGTGCCTGATCTGGGCTGCAGTGCTGAATGAGCTCCCAAGCATGGGGCTCCCAGCAAGGAGTGAGTTGTGTCTGCAGTGCCACGTGTCCCCTCGGCTGTGAGAAGCGACTCAAACCCTGCTGTGCTTCGCCACAACAGCTCTACCAGGGCAATGCCACGCCAGGACGTCTTGTTTTGCTGCTTCCTTTGGCGAGGTGTGAGGTTTCCAAGTCTGCAGATCAGCAGCATAGGCCTCCTTTTTGCGGAGACGGGCCAAGATGGAGCAGGCTGCCGTGCCGCGCCGTGCCGTGGCTTGGCGGGCTGCCCCGGTTCTGTTTGCCAGCTGCGAGGTGGTGTTTGTGTCATGCCCTCCTTGTGCAAAGATCGCTTGCGCAACGCTGACCAGAGGTGGGCAATGTTTCACTGGTGGGTCCATGTGCCCAGTGGGATTGGGCCGAGAGGAGCGATGTGCTGTCCTGTGTTCGTGTTGTCACCTGCATGAGTGAAACGTGAGGTGAGGTGGCTACTGCTGTGACACGAGACTCCCTGGTGCCAGGGCTCTGCACTGCCATCCTGAATGGATCTGCCAGAAGCCAGGAGCAAGCCACGTGCCAGAGCTGCGTGGCATTCCCAGGCGCTGCTGCTCTTTGGATTGGGTGGAAAATGAAGTGGGAAAGCTCTACCTCTATCTTATGGGTTGAAGTAGAGACAGGGAGATCACTTGGCAGTTGCTGGAACAGGTGAAACAGACTCAATGCCAGGCAAATTAATTTAAATTTATTACCAATTAAAGTAGATTTGGACCACGAGAAACAAAAAAATTGAAACAACACCATGGTCTCTCCATGGGAATCTCAGCTCCAGCACTTCCTCTCCCTCCTGCTTCTCTCACTGTGGTGTTCGCAGGGCTGTCTCTCACGTGTTTTTCCTCACTGTTGTGCAGTGTTTTGTCTGTTCTTAAACATGTTCCCTGAGGTGCCACCAGCGTGGCTGCTGGGCCTGGCTGGGCTCTGTGGTGGAACCGGCTCGGGGTAGCCCAGACTCCCGCCATGGAGGCCCCCGTGCCCCTGACAGGGATTGGACTTGAGCAGGGTGGCCTCAATGCCCTCTCCTTGCCCAGCTCTTGGGGCCCCAGTTTTGTCCTTCACATCAGCAGAGCAGTAGGGAATCCTCAAATCACAGAGTGGTTGAGGTTGGAAGGCATCTTTGGACTGCACAGATCAGGCTGATTGCTGGTTTGAAACATCATCATGGGGTTGAAGCCTGCTGAGGTATTTGCATTAAGAGCAGGTGATGCTCAGCCATTGATTTGAGTGCTCTCAATTCCTCCTTTTTCTTCTCTAGCACCTGCGGACTCGGATGGGCCCCTCTACCTGCCCTACAAGACGCTCGTGTCCACCATCAGCAGCATGGTGTTCAGCGAGGGAGAGGCCCAGCAGCTCATCGAGATCCTGACAGAGAAAGCGGGCATCGTCCAGGACACCTGGCACACGGTAGGGCTGTGTGCACCCACTGCTGCTGGAGCTCCAAGTTTTGGGGTGGTTTGGGGGTCCTGCTGCCCCCACAGTTCAGTTCTGGAGACCGGAGTTTTGTTGGAAGTGGCAGGCAGGGTGCTGTGTGAAGCCCCTGCGTGTTGGGCCTGTGGGGAAAGAAGGTGGGTTTGGGGGTGGCAGTCCCCACTCAAGTGCTTCCCTGCACTCGCAGGCCACGCAGAAGGGTGACCCGGTCACTGTCCTGAAGCGCCAGCTGGAAGAGAAGGAGAAGCAGCTCGCTGCTGAGCAGGAGGACACTGCTGCTGCCAGGAACAAGCTGCGGGAGCTGAGCAAGGTGAGAGCTGCGCGGCCTGCCCGCTGTCGTGGCGGCTCGCCCCGCTTCGACAAAGCTGCTGTGCCACGAGCTTCTTACCCCCCAAAACTCATCCCCTTGGGGTGGGCAAGGCCTTTGTCCATCTTCATCTAAGCACCTGTGCCTTGCTGCCAACAGCACCAGGTGGCAGCTGGTGGGAGAGGAGAGGGCAAAGCCATCCAGAACAGTTGGGTGGGCTGCATGGGGCAGTGGTGCGATGTAGCCTGGCCACCCAACATAATCCTGCCTCTGCAGGAGGTGGAGGGGATTCTGTTTTTTTTCCTTCTGTTTTATGCCCAAATTTTGCCTGATGATCCGGAAAAAAAATCCAGGCTGTCTTACTCCTTTCTCATAGCTGGCCCAATGTGGAACAACAGTGGCATCCAGTGGCCACAGAGCCCAGAACAAAATGTGGGTGGAAATGTGGGTGCTACGTGACATAGCTTGGCTGTGGTGCCTTGGCACAGGGGTGCCCAGGTAGATGGTAGCTCTGAAACAGCCGAACTTCGAAGTCTTCTGAATTCAGAAGCCCAGTTTTGCGTTTCCTTGAAAGGAAGAAACTGGAGCCCTGAGGACCAAGGAGGTGGCTTCTCTCCTTGCAGGAACTTGCAGCTGAGAGGGCCAAGGCTCTGGCCAGTGAGAGCAAGCTGAAGGAGCAGCTGCTTGCCCGTGAGCGGGAGATCACCGCTGTCCAGGCGCGGATGCAGGCGAGCTACCAGGACCATGTGAACGAAACGCAGCAGCTCCAGGGAAAGGTAGGCTCTGGAGCGTCCTCCTCTCGCTACCTGATGGCTTCTGGCCTGTTGGAGCTGATGGGGATGTAGAGTGGTGTGAGGAGACCTGAGGCTTGGGGCGGTGGGAGTGACCCTGTGAAGCTCAGAGGGCTCTGTAGGACCGTGGTGCTCCAGGGAGAGCGGGCATGTGGGAGCATCCTCAGACACCGTGCTCCTCGGGGCCACTGGTGTCCATAGACTGAGAAAGGGAGAGAAGCTCCCCGGCTCGTTCCCCGTGTGCCTGTCCCAGGCTGGACTGGGATGTCGCACGCTCCCCACAAAGCAGGGTAACCCATGTTGGGCTCCTCTAGATCCGGACGCTGCAGGAGCAGCTGGAGAACGGCCCCAACACGCAGCTCGCCCGCCTGCAGCAGGAGAACTCCATCCTCAGGGACGCACTCAACCAGGCCACCAGCCAGACGGAGAGCAAGTAAGCCCATGGCCGGGGTGGGGCAGAGGCTGGGACTGCCTTCAGGGTTAGCTGTCCTTTGGGCTTGGCCTGTGGCCGTTCTCAAAGGGACCTCTACAGACAGCCCCCTGTAAAGCCTGGAGGTAGGGGAGGGAGCGAGGACACGTTTGCCAAATGGCTTTTGGGGGCGGGCAGGGGAAATGATGTTTTTCCCATGCTGTGGTGTGTGACGTTGTGGGAGGGCAAGGGAAGCCCCCTCTGCTGTGAGCCCAGGGCTACCTGTGCCAGCAGGCAGGGGGAGGGAGAAGGGACCAGGAGGTGCTGGGGCCCTTCCCTGCTTAGGTGAGCTCATACTTCCCGGCTGGAGAAGAAATCCAGCTGGCTCTTTGCAGTGCGGGATGGTGCAGGGAGCCTGATGCCTGTAGAACAAATATGAGCTAGATAGAAGAATTTCACACTCCTTTTTATAGAAAATACGAAATAGCTGGTGATTAACAGCGGTAAAATAATTACAGACTGGACTCCAGATGCTTAGAGAACTTCCTCTTGTGTCTGGGAACACAGATCCTCATGTCTTCTACTTCATACGAAAGGAATGTCTCCTGTGATTGAAATACGGCTTTTAAAAAGTGATTTGTCAACTTTCCACCCCCTCCCTGAAGGAGCAGGCATGCCCTAGAAATAGGAAAATGCAACCACGAAAATGCTTCGAGTCCTGTGTCAGGCCCACAAGAGGTTGTATTCCCCTGTAAGTGACATCGAGGATACTTGACCGTCCTGTGGGCTGAAATAACCCTGCTTTCTCTGGTCCAGGCAAAACGCTGAGCTGGCCAAGTTACGGCAAGAGTGCAACAAGCTGGTGAAAGAGCTGGCTGAGAAGTCTGAGGTGCTGCAGCAAGAGGAGCAGCAGAGAAAGAGCTGGGAGCTCAAAGCGGTGGCCTCGGAGAAGCAGATGGAGCAGTTACAGGTCAGGCAGGCGCTGGCCACCCTGCTGCCCTCCAGGGCTCGCTGGCTTGCTGCAGGGGCTGTGCTAGCTGCAGCCCCAGCCTGTGGCAGGGGGGACAGCTGGCTGAAGCAACACAGGAGTGCGGGGCTCTGCCAGATGTTTTCCCTCTGATCCTGTCTGGGTTGCTTAATCTCCATGTGTTTCTGGTCGTTCTGAAAACTGCATGCATGAGGTTGGACGGAGAGAGAGGGTTCGCCGCGAGAGCCAAGTCCTGCGGTGCTTTGGGTTTGTGACCTTAGGAGGTCTCTGTTCTGGTGGAAACGGGCAGCTGCTTAGAGCAGAGCCTCACGTAGCACCCCTTCTCCCTTCCTGGCCTTCAGAAGGGAAAGTGCTCTTCTTACATCCTGACTCCTCACCCTCTCCCTGCCGGGGTGGGGATCACAAGAAACTTAATTCAGCTGTCGAGAGCCAAGGCTGTGTGCATGCTGCTGGTGGTGTGCACGCATGCTCTGTGCCCACGCCTCACCCTGCTCAGTAGAATGGTCTCTTTCCAGCTTGGTTAGGGGCTCAGAGGCTCTGATGTCACGAAGGGTGAGTGAATTGCGTGGGATCTGTGGACTTGGCTATGGAAGGAGCTTGGAGAGAGATGACTGTCCACAGCTGGGAAGCAAACTGCCTTGCAGATCTCTTCTTAGCCTCCCCCACGTTAGGCTGTCACACGCATTGTGGCTTTCCTGTAGCATCACCAGCAAAGCCCAGGCAGCGTGAGCCCCGGCTGAAACCGTTCTTCTCACACATCTGTGAGTGTGAAGGTGCTGGGGCTGTTAGACTGCACACACTGCTGGCAGGGAGCACTGGTCTCTGTGGTCCCAAAGCAGGCGTCAGGTCTGCTTTCTGCCTCCTGGTGGAGGCTGGAGCCTTGGAGGCAGCAGGGAGAGGAGCACCTGGCCGAAAAAGGGCTGCTCCTGCAGCAGTGTCCCTTCTCTTTCTGTAGAAGCTCCCTGAGATGTGCTGGGAAACCCTCTGGCCCCGTCAGCTTGGGTCTGTGCTTATGCTCCCTCGCTCTCTGTCAACTCAGCCGTTTTCAAGGCTGTTACTGCTAGCGCAGGAGATAGAGCTTGTGGCTTTTCTGTTGTCCCCAGGGTGTGGCTGGGTGGTTTTTTTTGTTTGCTTTTTGTTTTGGCTGTTCGAAGGCCACCTCCCAAGAAAAGACTCTGGGCAGGCTGTGGTTGGAGCACGTTGTTGGCTGGTGGGCATCCAGGGAAAGCAGGGGCAGTGCTCATGGTGGGGTGTAGCTAAACCCGGGTCTGGGAGCATGGATCTCAGCAGTGCAGTGGGCATTCAGTGTCCTACCTCTTTGTTTTCTGGATGCCTGAGGGTTCAGGTCTGCTTTCAGTGGACTATTTTTTTGCTGCTTTTGCAGTGGAGTAGCAGAAAAGTTGAGGAGTGTGGTGCTGGCGTGAGGGCAGAAGCTGCCTCAGAGCACCATCTTCTGGGTTTGCTTTTAGGAAAACATCTCCAGGGCTGTCAGTTTGCTGCATGCCTTAATACTGGTTGAATAAGTCATTGTGCTCGCTGCAAGGCTTTTTCTGTCCTCTCCATGCAAAGTGTGTGCAGTGCTGCAATGTGCAGAGCTGCTGGCTTCTAGCACACGCCTCGTGCTCCTCGCTCTGCCTTCCCCCTCAGAGCACACGCCTTGGCCAGGCCTCTGCTGCTTTCTAAGATGGAAAAAAGTCTCCTCTGGCCCAAACCACATAAAAAATTCCACTGCCTGTGGAAACACGTGGCTGAGTCCCACTGATGGCAGCGTGGAACCCCTCCATGCTGGGCTGGGGCATCAGCCACCCGCATGGCATCTGCTTTCCGGGAGCTAAAAACGTTGAAGGCGACCTCCTTGGTGCAAAGAGCTCCTCGTGGCACCCTGCGTGCTGGGAGGGTGTTCTCCTCCTCTCCCTCCCTGCCGCACGGTGGCAGCTGTGGATGAGGTCGGATGCAGCAGCTGCCAGAATCAACCAGCAGCGGAGAGGCTCGGAGACGTGGGCGCGTGCTCCTGAGCACGAAGGGGAGGCTGCCTGCAGTGCTGTGTGCTAGAACCAGAGCTTGCAGAGGGTTTCCAGCTCGCTTCCAGCCTGGAGGGGGGAGGTTGGTGGTGGTCTTGGCTTGGAATTGAGACATCAGGGTGTGTTGTCTGATTGCCACTTGAGGGCTGGCGAGTTCTGAAACGCAAGCGCAAAGCAAGGTGCTTCGTGCAGAGGGGAAGCGTGAGGCAGGTTGACTTAAGCCCCCCACAAAACACAGCTTGAAAATAATGTTGTGTGGCGCTGAGCTTTGCTTTGCATTGGCCAAGGTGCTGTTTAAAGCCTTCTCTCCCCGCTGTGCAGGCTTCCCAAAGAGAAGTGGAGGCGACGTTGCAGAAGAGACTGGATGAAGTCAGCGACGAGCTCCGCAAAACCCAGGCCAGCTACAGGAGCCTGTTAGCAGATGCAGAAAAGGCCAAAGGGCAGCAGCAGAGCTTCGCTGGTGAGGACCATGAAACAGAACAGGGAGAGCTGCGGGGCAGTGGGAACACAAAGCAGATTTTGAGCTTTTGGGGTGCGATGTTGGGTGGGGCTCCTCAGGGCAGGCTGAGTAGACCCGGGGATGAGCTGGGCTTTCCAGTGTTGATATGAGCAAGGCAAGTGGCCGGCCAGAAGAGGCTGTGATCCTCTCCTAAGATGCCACTCCAGTGCCTCTGTCCTGTGTTGCCCTGTACTGTCCCACATCCCTTCCTGCCCATTCTGTGCCTCTGGAAAGTGTCTGTGGCCAAGGCTTCTTGGATGAGGAGTCTCCAGGTTTGCTGGCACCTCCCTTACTGTGTGTCTCTCCCCTTCCTCCAACAGAACTGCAGGCCAAGCTGCTGAGCTCTGAAGCAGAGGTTAAAAGCAAATTGTTGGAGCTGGACAGCGTGAAGGGGAAACTGCAGGATGCTAGCTCAGAGAACACGAAGCTCCTGGAAAGGATCAAATCCATTGAAGCTCTGCTGGAAGCAGGCCAAATGAGGGAGGCAGAAAGAGACAGAGACCTGCAGGTCCTGTGCGTTTTTAATTTGGACGGGAGGAGGAGAAGGGGTTGCACTGCTTTGTGACAGATAAGGAAGAGACCTGTCTGTGCCCAGCTGGCAGTGGGTGGTGCAGCTCTTAGCACCAGGCCCAGGCAGGTGTTTTTGCACCGTGGGATTGGTATTTGTGTTCTCTCTACTAATGGATCCCCTCTGGGGTGCTGCTGAAATGGCTGAGCTGCATCACTCGTCTTGGGCAGGTAATGAAAGTGCTTTCTCTTTTTCCAGGCAGCCAACGAAGCAGAAATGAAGCAGCTGCAGTTGAGGTAGGTCTGGCTTATTCCTCCGACTTGCTGTCTGTGCATCCCAGGCTTTGCCCGGTGCTCAGCCTGCTGGGTGAGGTTGCTTGCTCTGTCAGACAGGCAGGGGGGACTGTGAAGCCAGGAAGATGAGCACAGCTGTTTAAAATATTATTTGGCTCCAGTGCTGGCCTCAGTCCATTCTGAAGTGACAGTTTAACTGCTGTCTGGCACCAGAAGGCTTAACTGCTCCTGTGCAACTGGCTGGGGAAGCTGTGCTGGTGCTGGGGGCGGACAGGGACCTGGGATGTCTCTGATCCAAGCCTGTGCTCAAGGCTGGGTTATCCAGATCAAGGCTTTTGGGGCTATTTCACGTAAGTCTTGGCTATCTTCAGGGACAGTGATTCACCAGCTCTCTGAGTCACCATTTCACTGTTTGACAACCTACCTGCATCAGAGAAAAAGGATTTCCTGGCGTCTGATTGGAGTTTCCCACGTCACATATTGTGGCTGCTGCCTCTTGCCCATATGCTGGGCACCTCCAAGAAGGTTTGGGCTCTGTCCATGGCAGAAGGAATTCTGAGGTGCCCTTGGTGTAAGCAAGCACCCAGTGTTCCTCTTTAGGGGAGGGCACCTGATCCACCTGGGTTCCTGGGACCCCAGGATATTTGGGTGATTTGTGTCAGGGACTTGAATCCTCCTTGTTCTGCTCAAGCTGAGATTGCCTTCAGGGCCGATGGTGGGTCTGAGGGTGCGGAGCGAGGCTGCAGGCTCCGAGGTGGCTCTGATTCGTGGTCACTCCAGACAGTGGGATGGTGCTTGCAGAATGGGAGCTCACTGCCTAGGCAGGAGGTGGAAGCTCACTCCTGCATCATGCCATTCCAGGCTCCAGGAGAAAACAGACCAGCTCTCGTCTTTGGAAAGGGAAGCAGCAGAGATGCGAGAGGCGATGGAACAACAGAAGACAAAAAACAATGTACGTGGAATGAACTGGGCTCAGCTTTTGTTGCTCAGACTTTTCTTTTCTTGTAAAAACCCAAATCTTTGGGGTCTGAACGACAGTTAACAGCCGCTCTGTGGTGCAGCACAGACTTTTCCAGTCCCATGGAGCACTGGGGTGTCACCTTATATGCCAGAGAGCAGGAGGGCCCCAGCTGGGTGCACAGCTTGAGCTGATGGGCTGCGTGGGTGGAGGTGTCCCTCCTCTGTCCGCCTGGGCTCAGGACCTGCTAAGCAGGGAGATGCTATCCAGCAGGGTCAAGGCAACTCCTCGCTGCCTCTCTGCTCCTTTTCCCTCTCCTGCAAGGCTGTGTGAGTTGTCTGGAGGCAACATGCAGCCTTCCGCCAGGCCTGTGTCCTCTTCAGGGCTGCTTTTGCAGCTCGTCTCCATCCAGCTCTGCTCCTGCAAGAAGCCTCGAGCCTTCAGGCATCTCCTGGGCAGCGTGGTGCCTTGGGTGGCTGCAGGGATGGAGGAGAAATGGATGCGTGGGGCAGCTTTGAAATCCTCCGCAGTGCCAACGAGCAGCTTGGTGGCCTTCAGCGTGGCGCGTGGCAATAAGCCTTGTGTGTGTGGTCTCGGCAGGACCTTCGGGAGAAGAACTGGAAAGCAATGGAAGCATTGACGACAGTGGAGAAGGCGTGTGAAGAAAAGCTACTTGCTGCTACAAAAGCAAAGGTGAGCCCAGCATTTCTCTTTAGTAGTGATGGCAGCGTTGTAGGGGAAGCGTTTGGCCTCCCCGAGCCACCGGTTGCTCGCTGTGGGTTGCCTGCTTTGTCTTGGGAGCAGCTTCTCCAGGTCTTGTCTTGAGGGCCATGTGTCCACGCTTCAGCTTGCAGCTGGGGAACCGGGACCGTGGAAGAACGGGGAGGGTTATTTCAGTAATTCTCACAGGCAGTTTTCTCTGCTTGCTGCTTTTCCCATGCCAGCTTACCCGTGTAGGCACAGAAAAGCAAGATTGGTGCTGGCAGCCCAAGCCCACAAGCACCTCAGGCCTCCACCCCATGCCAGTATGTCCCTCTTACAGGAGGAGCTGGCCCAGCAGCTGGACGCGCTCCAGACACGGACCCAGCAGACGCTGCTCTCTGCCCTCCCAGGAGTCACCGTGTCCTCGCAGCAGGTGGGTTCCTGCCTTTCCAGCCCCCTTGCAGAGCCTCTGCCACGCAGGAATCTAAGTGTCCTTTTTCTTCCTTTCCCTTCCTCATCCCATTTTTCAAACTCAGGATTTTGATGCGTGGCTACAAGAGTTTAAAGAGAAGACAGTGGATGTGCTAAAGCAACACACGGTTACAACAGAGCCCACGGTCAGTGAAGGGACTGGGGAGTGGAGGGGCAAACGAGTGCTTAAATCACTTATTTCTTTTCCTCATCTCTTTCTCCATCTCTCTCCTCCCTTTTCAGGATTCAGCACTTAAATTAAAAGAGGCAGAGGAGGCGCAGAGCACTTTACAAGCAGAGTGTGAGCAGTACAGAACTATCCTTGCAGAGACGGTAAGTTACAGCTCCTCGTGACCTGTTGGTCTTCTGTTAGAAATCCAACTCAGTTTCCCAGCAGCCCAGACCCTGCCCGTGGGGTTGTGGTGGGCAAAGCACAGTTTGCTGGGGCTGCCGTGGAGATTATTTGCCAGTGAGACAGAAGAAGAGGACAAGCCTGAATTCCTAGAGCTTTTCTTCATTCTAATCAAGTTGGAAACTGGGTGTTGCTTGACGCACCATGGCACGTGCAAGGGTCCCATTAAGCAGGGTGGTTGAGCTAGCTTGGGAAGTGGGTGCCCCCAGCCGCACTTGGGGCACCTCATTCTGTTGCTCATGCGTTGGCCCAAATGGCATTGGCCCAAATCCTTTGAGGAGAGTTGGGTGTTCCATGGCATCCGGCCCTGGTGGCTGCTGTGGTGCTCCCTCTTGGGAGGCTGGAGGAGGCCTGAGCTCAGCTGGGGCTCTGCCAACAGGAAGGAATGCTGCGAGACCTGCAGAAGAGCGTGGAGGAGGAGGAGCAGGTGTGGAAGGCAAAGCTCACAGTCTCGGAAGAGCAACTCCAAAAGGTGCGTGTTGGGGACTGCTGGGTGTGGTGCTTGTGGAGCAGAGGGGCTGTGGGCTGCCCACTGGATGGTGACCCTGAGTCCTGCCAGCCTTGAACTCTGAGGCACGAGGCCTTTCTCTTCTGCCTCTTGTCACAAAACTAACAGGCAAGAAATTCTCTTAAGCCCTCCTTGCTCCTGGATCCCACCTCCCTGCCTGTTACGTGCTGGAGGAATGGGCTGCAGCTGTCTGGTACAGGCATGGTCATTGGGAACTGCACTGCTGCTTCAGCAATCCAAGCTCTGAAGCTTGGAAGTCGGGCTGAGTCCTCCTGGTGGGTGCTGGCTTGACTGAGGCAGGGCACGTGCTGTGCTCTTGGACTCCTATTTTCAGAAACTTGGCTTGCTGGATTGACCTTGGCTTTGGTTGAGGTTTCAGAAAGGAGCTGAGGTCCAAGCCACGTATTGTGCATAGGTTTTGGTCCAGCTGTCTGTCTAGCTTTGGGTACTGCTCTCTGCTTAGAATGCCAGCTGGCTGCTACCAAAGAGCCAGTGTTGCCCAGGAGTCTGGCGGAAAGCGTGTTTCCTGAGCTCTTCTGACTTAGCTGGAGTCTGGGAGAGCTTGGCTGGTTGCGCCCTTTCTGCAGATCAGACTTCAGTTATCTCTGACTCCAGTATCCCCGTGAATGCAGAACTGGAATAAAATGCTTCCCACGGTCCGGTCGCTCCCCATCTCATGAGTTTTGAAGTTTGCTGGGGCTGCAGAGAGGGGGGGAGCTCTCGTAGCAGGGATGTTTCGCTCCTCAGCTCTGGCAGCACCGAGGGCTGGCGTGGCGTTGCATGGGGGTGACGTGGCCGTGGGTGTGCGCGATGGGATGGACGTGGCGGCTCCGCCAGTCCCAGAGCACTTCTGCCTCTCTGTGGAGAAGAGGTGAATTCTTCTTGTTTCAAAGAACTCAGTAACCATGAAGTCCTTTTCACAAAATTAAATCCAGGTTTCATTGCAAGCCCCATACTTTGAGCTTTTGAATAGCTTGGCTTCTCTCAATATCAATGATGCCTCACTAGAATTTTTTTTTTTTCTGGCTTAGTCACAACTCCAATTGAAATCCCTTGAAGACATGATAGAGAAGTTGAAAGCAGAGCTGCAGAGCACGGATCAGGTGGGGATTTTTGGATGCTTGAGAAAGCCCGGGTGCTGCCAGGCCTCCTGCGTTCCCCACACGGGCACTGGGCAGATGGGTGCTGTGCTGGGGCCAAACTGGAACCCATCTCCTGACCCACCCTGGGGAAGGTGGGCAGCAGCGTGGGCCGTGTCTGGATGTTTGGCACCACAACCAACCAAACCCCTCCGCATCCTTCTCTTTTAATCCAGCTAAAGGAATACACCTCTCTTCTGGAAGCACAACTGGAAAACCACCTGGAGACAGCCAGCTCCGAGCGCCAGAACTACACAAAAGAAGTTGAAGCTGTGAGTGTGACGGCTGTGACTTGACACGTTTCTTTCTTCTAAGCCTGATTCACCTCCCCTCCACCCTTCAGAGACTGGAGGAGTGCCCCAGGGGTTTACAGCTTTGTGAAGTGGGAGGAAATTGCTGGAGATGTCTGCTCCAGTCTGGGTAGGGGACATCTGATGTGGGGATGTGTTGGCAGGATGATGGAGATCTACGTGGAGATGTCCACTGCACCTCAGTGCCCTCTGGGGTTTCTGTGGCTCACGGGAGACAGAGAACTCTCCCACAGTTGCCCACCTGCCTGCTGATGCCTGCTCAGAGGGAAGCGATGCCATCGCAGCCCCTCTGAGATGGTGATGCATTATAACAGTGCCTCCCAGGGCTCCAACACCAAGCACATCCACGAGTTTGGCTTTTCACCTCTCCGAGGGCACCAGGGTGGTGATGGGGCCGGGGCCCCAGAAGGCAGCACGATGGGGTAGGGGGGGCCAGAACTGAATGGTTGGTGATGGGGGCCACGGCGGCTTGGAGGCATGGCTGGAGATGAAGCCCAAACCCTAATGCTCTTCCTTACCCCCTGCTTTCTGTTTCTCCTCATCAGCTGAGGCAGCTCTTATCAGAGTCCCAAGAGCAGCTGGAAGCAGCGAAGACGGAAACGCAGAAGCAGAGCGAGGAGCTGGCCCTGGTAAGGAGAGATGCACCACTGGGCCCCACCTGCCTGCGTGCGGGGCTGCTGCCTGGCCTCAGGGCAGGCCACGTGTGGCAGCCAGATGTGTGTGACCCTGGAGGAGAGTTTGCCTTTCCTTCTTCCCGTGACGGTGGCTGAGAAGGAAGGGAGAGCAGCAAGACTTTTGCAAGCTGGCACGTAGCAGAGACCCCAGCCATCCCTCAGCAGGCAGTGATTTACCCCCTGGGGAGGGAGGTGTTTGGGTGCCCTAAGTGCCCATCCATCCAGCTCTGGGTGGGATGAATTAGGCTGCATATGCCATGCGTGTAGGAGTTGCTTAGAGGACTGAAAGATGGGGCTGGGTTTGTGCAGGTAAGAGGGAGAACGGCCTGGGATAAAGGGTCAGAAGAGCCAACCCACCTGCCAAAGCCATGAGGGCTTTTGTTTTTTAAATGAGTCCTTTGGTTATTGTTGCTGCTTTGTACTTCAGTATTAAAAACGCTCCGGTCTTTGGTGGCAAAGCTCAGCAGCGAGGGTTAGGAGTTGGGGTTGGGGTAGGGCTCTGGCCCTCCCTAGCTCCCCTAAGCCCTGTTGCAGTGAGGGGAGGAATGGGAGATGTTTTTCGAGTCCTGGTGGTGCCCCTGGTTTGCAGGGGGGCTCAGAGCACAGTGAGCCAGGAGTACAGTGCTGGTGGGATGCAGGATGGAGCGGGGCTCTGGTGGATGGAGTGGGGGGTTTCACTGGGGAGGTTCAGAGACCCCATCCCGGCTGTGGCTGCGATGGATGGCAGAAAGGGATGCACCCCCCTGCCTTGGCCGCCTTGTTGAGCAGCCAGCTGTGTTAGTCCAACCCCTGGTGTCTCCAGCTGCCTGGAGGACGTGCACCACCGCTTGCTGAGCTGAACCTGAGGTGCTTTCCCCAACGTGTCAGCCCGTGTGCAAGCAGAAGGGCTGATGAAATTGGTCTGCACACATCCCTGTGGGTCTTGTGACGGGGGTGTGTAACTGAGCTGGGCTTGCTGCTCCTCCTTCCAGGTCAGGCAGCAGCTGAGTGAGATGAAGAGCCACGTGCAGGACGGAGAAGTAGCGGGGTCACAAGCTGACCCGAGCGATCCCACGCCCTTCGAGGTCAGGGTGGTGAGACCGCCGCCCGTGGGGCCCTTCCCTGCGTCCCCTCGTCCTGTCCCGCTGTCCCTAACTGCATGGAAAGCTGCACGTGCCATTGCTGTCCTGGCTGTGTTGTCTCCTGTGCTGTGTGTGCGGGGCTGCTCCCTTCCACCACGTGTCCCCTTCCTTTGTGGGCAGGGCCGTGCCCTTTGCAGCCCTCTGTCACAGCATGGGGCTGGTGGCATTTGTGGGAGGCAGGCGTGGGGTTGCCACGTGGTGATGCCCCTCTGGGTCCCCTCAGAGGCAGAGGACTTCCCAACATGGCCGCACGGGGACCCCTTCCCCGCTGGAGGCTGGGATTAGGATTACAGGCCCGCGTGGGAGCGGAGGCTCTGCAAATCCCGGGCTGAAGGCATTATCCGCCGCTGGTCCCTTGCAGGCCGACACCTCTCGCTGGCAGCAGCCGCTGCTGTGAGCTGGGCTCTGTCTCTCTCCTTTAATCCTGTTAAGTGTGGAGCCTTCCCCTGGGCACCGCTCCGTCCTCCTGTGCTCCTCTCTCGCTCCAGCAGCGAGCAGAGCTGGGCAGCGCAGAGCCAGCCCCAGGCTCACCATCAGCCTCCTCCCAGCTGCTGTGCCCACTGCCCTCGGGGAAAGTTCCAGGGTTTATTGCTTTAATACAGCCCAGCTTGATTGGTCGTCCCCACTAGGGCATCATCCCCATCACCTCTCTTTTTTTTTTTTTTGGCTTTGTTTTCTGAGTGTTTTCTCCTTCTCAATGCAGCTGAAAACGCAGCTGGAGCAAAACGAGGCGCTGATGGAGAAGGAGCAGGGGCTGAGGCAGCAGCTGGCACAGGAGCTGGAGGAGGTGGGCATCGGAAGGCGAGAAGGTGCAAAGCCCATGAGGCCAACCACTAACGTGAAGAATTGGCTGGAAGGTTTCCCTATCCCTGTCCACATTCCCTCATACACTGAGGCAATGCTGCTGGCCCCTCCCCGAGTCCCCCCGTTTCCCTCAGCTCTTTCCCCTGAGGGTGAATGGCAGCGGTCCCCTCCCCATGGCTGCAGTGCACCCAGCGGGCTGGTGGCGGCTCCGTCTCCCAGCTCTGCAGCCGAGCTGGGCCTGGCTGCCGGGGCAGGAGGGGCTGCTGCCGTTGGCTGGCGCTGAAGGAGCGCGTCCCTCCCTTCCAGGCGCAGAGCTCGGCGTGCAGCTTGCAAGCAGAGCTGGAGAAGCTGAGACTGGCTGAGAACGCAGCAACTTCAGACACGGAGGAGGCTCAGCTTCTCAAGGTGGTTTGGCCATGTCTGGGCTCTTGTGCTTGGGGCTGAGGTGGCAAAAGCGGGACTGTGGGCGATTGACCCACAGTGGGGATGGTGGGGCCGGGTAGGTCGTGCCCATGGAAGGTGCTCCCTGCCCCAGGGTGGCTGTGAGCTCTGAGATGGCAGAAGGACAGCGGGCTGCACGTCGCAGCCCCTGTTGGTCGCCAAGGGCTTTCCATATCGTGGGAGGTGGCTGTGCTCCACCCAGGTTGTTTCAGCCCACAGCATCTCCTGGGGTTGCTGGGTCTCCTGCGAGCAGCCCGAACTGCAAAGGCAGGCTGAGACACATGGGTTCTTATCACTCCCATCCAGGAGAGACTTGAAAAAGAAAAGAAACTCACAAAGGACTTGGGCCGGGCAGCAACCAAACTACAGGAGCTACTGAAGGCTACCCAGGACCAGCTGGCCAAAGAGAGAGAAACAGTGAAGAAGTTGAAAGAACAGCTTCATGAAAAGGTGCTTGGAAGGGGGGATCTGGGAAATGCTTTGCTGCTGGTCCTATAGTAAGGCTGGGACCAGCTGGGTAACTCACCTGTTTTCCTTCTCCAGGGGGAAGAGGACAGTTCAAAGGAAGGGACTTCAGTTTGATGAGCCTGTGAGCTAGACCTTACCGTTCAACTTACCAAAATGCCTTACACATTCCTAAAATAAAAATATATGCTGAATTTACTGTAGATAAGATACAAGCCATTAGTGACCCAAACTCTCTAGTTTTTGAAACTCT
>WBMW01003103.1:332936-343747 GCA_013396635.1 Penelope pileata
AAAGGAGTGTGAAAGTAAGGCCCACGGCGGGAGGAAGCCGCCTGTCGACGGGTGGCTCTTGGCACGTATCCCTTTGTGTATTTTCTGGGTGTCGATGCAATTAAAATGACGTAGCGAAGAGAGCTTGTTCTCCGTTCACTCCTCAGGTTGTTGTCTACGTTGGGCCTTTGGGATGACCGAAGGATGATCCTGCTGGGGACGGACGTGGATCCTTGCAGCTCTCCCCTGTGCTTCTCCAGTATGGGTGTAGGAGGTGCTGGGGTCACGCAGCCTTTGGGGGACACTGGGGTGCTCCTGGGCTGAGGGGACAGGGATGGGGGCTTTCCCCTGCACGGCCAGCACCGTCCCTCCCACTTGCTTAATCCTCAGGATTCCCCTGTCTCTGTGGCCCTGCAATGTGGTGGTGGTCCCTGGCTGCTGCAGGATTCTTGGGGCTTTTTGTGATGTTTGTAAGCTGGTTTCTTAGGAAGTGGCAGAGGGCACGTGACTGCAGTGCCTGTCCCTCCCCATTGAAGCTACTGAGCCTGGTGCTGGCATCAGCTCGATGTGAGAGAGGGGAACGAGGACCCCCAAGTGCTGCGTTCCTCCAGCAGCTGACAAAAGCTGAGGCCAGGAACTGGGAGAGAGCGGTGTCTGGCCTCCAGCCCCAGCCCTGCTCCTGTAACCCTCAGAAACAGCAAGGGTTGTGCTGAGTGCCTCCCGCCCCCCACCCCATGGGCTGGACTGAGCTGTTGGGAGCTGCTGGGGGTGGCCATTGCTCCAAGCAGCAGCTGGTGAGAAGGGCCCCAAAGCAGCCAGTGCAACCGAGTGATGAAACCCTTTGGTTTTCTGGTTTTGCTTTTGCAACAGCCATTTCCTTCATTGTGCTTGCTCGTGCACAACAGAGCATGCTCAGTGAGCGTGCTCACAAGAGCAGTAACAAAGCTCCCAAAATAAAAGGCTGAAGCAAAGAGGGGGGACAGCAACATGGGTGTGCTGCTGGGCTCTATGGGCTCCAGGAGCCATACAAGAGCAGATTTGGTGTCCTTGGTGTGAGGGATGTGCTCTGACAGTCCTAAAAGCAGCCAGACTCAGATCAGCCAAAGCTGTGATCACACCTCGCCACGTCCCAGAGTGCCACGTCCTGCCTCAGCAACCCAGGACTGAGGCACTCTGCACCCAGGTCCCTGACCTGAGGGCTTGCACAGCGCAGGAAGCGCCCTCCTGCCTTCCACATCTGGCTTCCTTCCCCCTTCATTCAGGCGGTTTTCTAACCAAAAAAGGAAATCCCAGGCAGAAGTCCACCCGTGTCACCTGGGCTGGATCGCTCTCTGCAGACAGCTGCAGGCTGAGTTATCAGTTGACTCCTGGATGGGAGTTCCCTTTGTTTGTCAGGCAGCACCGCTCCCACTGTGTCACCGGGTTTATCTCAGCCTGGACTTTGGACAGGGACCAGCACCGCAGCCACCCAGGTGCAGAAGAGCTGCTTTTATGGGGATGATCGCCCACTTGGGCAAGGCTGGAGGCTGACTAAGGCACGGGCCAAGAGCACCTGCAGATGCCAGGCCAGTTTCCTCTTCTGATAAATCCTAAAACATCACTGTGGTGGATCGCATTGGAACCCACTGTGCTCCTCCTTCCAGCCTCTTTTCCCCCCCTGAAGGCTGGAGAGGAATCAGTCAGTGACCCAGGGGAAGGAAAGCCCATTTATTTAGGCTGCGAAGAGTTTGGCACGCACAGAACATATCACAGTAACGCACTGGAGGCTAAGGGTTTTGTTTTTCTTTTTTTTTTTTTCTCTACAGACATACAGGAAAACTCTATGCAACTCCCATGTACACATTACACAAAGGAAACAGCTTTAATCAACCACTGGTGAAACATGGAAGCTTTTAAGATCTCTGTAGCTGGCACAGGAATGTTCTCTACCCCCCTCCCCCATACAAAAGGCATTTCAGGTCAAACTTCCTAGTAGGTGATATTTCCATGCATTTCTACAGAATTAAAGAAGCTAACAGACAAAAAGCCCAGACCGAGCCGTGTTAGTCAGGCTGATTGGTTCTACTAAGTTAAATCAATAGTAATTAGGGACAAATGGACCAAGTGACCAAGGGCTAGGGCTGAGAACACCACTTTTCGTCTTTTACGTTTTTCCAGTGGTTCCTTCTCACTGTTCTGCCCCTAACTGGAGAGCTCTGGTGCAAGAATCCACACTCATGAAAGCCTCAGAAGCACCCAATCCACTACTGTGTGTATCAGTGAAACTAAGGTCGTTCCAAATTAACCTAAGCCGAAAGAGAAGCAGTTCTAAGAGAATCGTTCAGCCTCAGAGCAGACGAAGATGCTTCCCAACAAACTCCAGCCTGTAGAACAAGCAAACCTTTAGTGCTGCACACTGAGTTTAGGAGAGGGACTAGGGATCTTCCTCCAGGAAAGTGCACCTATTTTCTCTCTTTCAACTTCCTAATTAACCTTTATTAGTAACACTGCAACCGCAAGCATTAAGAACTTAACTCTTTTGGTGCCGACAGGTTGCAGGAGCCTAACTCGAACTACAGGTTTTAAGTTTTACACTAAACGGTTACAGGGGAGAGTTTTGAGTTTGGCAATTTGGCCAGCAGCCTCCAAAGGGCTGGCTGGGTTTTGCTTATTGCAATTTAGCAAAGAACAGGAACCGGATTGTTCTCGTACCCCCGCCCCTTTCATCCCATGACACACTGCTGCATTGTAACGACATCTTTGGAGACCTTTAGTGTTAATTCATCAGGGATAGGATTGGGCTGGACAACCAATGCAAATATTAATACACCAAGATAAATCCTTAATTTGATTTATTTAAGGTCATTTGTACATACAAGCTACATCTCCAAAATCTACTTTATTCTACAAGACAGCTTCCCTACAGTTAGTGAAACCCTTGCCTAGAATGGTTGCTTTACATAACTGATATATTAAAACATGGAATGCTTGTAGAGTTGTGGCACTGTATGACATCTACATGGGACTTCCTTCAAAAGCTACGACTAGGGAGCCTCCTAGCTTCTCAGCAATACAAGCTCGATTGAGGTCCTCTGGCCCATTTGCTTGGTATTCATGCTTTATGCCTAAAAAAAAGATGCAACACACTCAATAACGCAGCACTGCAACACACCAGGCATCAACCAAAGCAGCACACTTGGTAGGAGCATTAGAAAAAGCAATCTGGTCGCTCAAGCAGCAGAGTCCTGCCTTAGCTGAGGAGAACTAAGGAATTTGGGTGTTTTTTCCTCTGATACATCTGGCTACACAACACGTATCAACACAATTCTCAGGGAGATGGTTATCACTAAATCAGTGCTCAGACTGTCAGCTTCTCCTAGCAGAGCACCTCGAGGGTGAAGCAGTCTCATCTCTATCGCTGCCCTGGGTAGGTCAGCTGAGGGAGCTGCATGCAAGCCCTGAGATGGCTGACAGAATCCAAGTGGGAACTTGCTGTAGAGACACTGCTGGTACACAGAATTAAACAGTGGTTTCTTTTCTGGAGGAGGCTAGGGAGCCTGACCCAGCTGTCTTATGTTGAGAAAAGCAGAGAAAGCAGGGTTTCTTTTTCAGTATTTCTGAAAAGTTCCAGCCCACTGCTGAGCTGAACTGCGAAGGCTGGTACCGCAGGCACAAAGAACTGGAGGGGGTAGCACTACCTGGCTAGGAGCCACCGTGATTGGTTTAGAATGAAGTTTCAGCAAGGTTAACTCCTCGGTCAGTGGTGCCTGACAGGCTGAAGGGAACTTTGCTTCTCCACTCTGAGATGCCATGCCTTCTAAATGAGTAATCCTAATTGCATCTCTAAATTGAGGGAGTCATTAATTACTACTACAGCACAGTAAGGTCGCTTGATTCTGCAGTCCAACAGATACGGGGCTGAAAGTCCTCTGCCACAGTGCTGCACAAAATACAGCTCAGGGCTGGGAATCCAATGGCTCACAGGCTGTATGGTGCAGATGAGTTGCTCTGTATGGCAGTGCTGTACCCTGCAAAGGCTGCTCTTGTCCTGAGCACACTTCAGTGCCTCTGAAGCCTAGTCAGGCACTTTAAGTTTCAACCAGAGCTTATTTTAGCTCTGTCACAGGGCATTTCACCTGTGAAGTTCTCATCTCACTAGCCTCTCAAAAAAGCCAATTAGCCAATGGTTAAGCCTTGCTGTGTGAGCATTTTAGAGGGCAGCTAGGAGTGTCATCTGCGCTACATACCTTGAAACTTCTTTTTGATTGCATCCTTGGAGCTTGCGTAGATCATCTTACTTTTGAGGGGTGCTTGTTCTGGTGCCCTAATGGAATACACCAAGATAGCACAATTAGTGGCATGCATTACCCAGCAAAAAGAGAAACATCATCCTGCTGGTTATGAACAAAGGAAACTTCTGGTGGCTCATAATACAAGCACCACGCTGTCCTGCTCATTTTAAGCCTGCAAATGGCTCACAGAGCTCACCCACAGCCTTGGGCCTCAAGACAGAAATGAGTGAGCTGGGAAGGCTGCTTACCACAAGAAGAACATCAGCTCTTCTTTTTTGGATTCCTTGGTCTCAAAGCTTGCATCATACAAGGCATAACGGCAATCCTTCTCAGGAAGCATCTGCACAAAGTGCTTGAAAGGGTCGGTAACCGTCACACCGACATCTCCCACTAGAATCTCTTTGCCTTCTTCCACGATAATGCACTTTTTGTCTGGACTGAGGCAGAAGATGACAGCCTTCTTCCTCTTCTTCACTTCCTCAGGCGTAGAGCACTTCCGCACTTTCATGTCATAGAAGATACGGCACACCTCATCGGCAACTTGTACTCCAGATGCCTGCAAAGACGAGAGCAAAGACCTTTAGGGCTACCACTCAACATTCCCCCAACTGCACGACTGTACTGCTTTAAGGCTGAGGCTGGAAGACCAACAAAACTTGCAACAGCCACCAACAGCCTCAGAGCGCAGTCAGGAATGGCCGCAGGCCCTCCTTCTGCAGTCCAAGCAAAGAACATGGAGCCTTGATGCTGCCCACAGCCAGCTGCCAAACCAGAACTATTCTGAACAAGGCGCAATCCTACTTAGATTAGAACATTGTCAGAGGGTAGTTTCACATGCACGGCCACTCCTTTGTCCTCTGAGATTCAGTTGTGGCAGACGCTTTGGTGGTACAGCAGCTCGATCCTGTTAGCCATCTCAGCCCTGCTAGGCAGTTCAGCCCACCCGGGTCACTTCTGTTCCATTTCCTGGCCAGTTTTAGCATACTTGCTATCAGCTTTATGGTCAAATTCCACGTCTGTCACCTGCAATTGGTTTACAAGTCCCAGGAGAGGTGGTGGGGCACTGGAATATAGTTTTTAGCTGTGAAAAAGCCAGCCTTCCAAAGCTGCTCTCAATTCAGTGTTTTGAAGGCAGAGCTTGCAAATCCAACTGTTAAATTCTCAACTTCCCAGCAGTTCCTCCTCCAGTTTTTGAAGCAAAGCTGCCCTTTAAAGAATTTTCTTTTTCCCTCCTGGAGGTTTGAGGAATTCTGGTTACTTTGTGGTATTCCCCTGCGCTCACTGTGAGAGGAGGTGTAAGCACAGCATTAACAACCTTATTTTAAAAGGCAGCTGCACAAGATAAAGAGGACAAGACCTAGCAAGAATGACAAAAGGCTGAACTGCATTTTCAGTCTGTTGCTTTGCTGGGAATAGGAAGGAAAAGAGGCAGCAGGACAGAAGCATTTGTATCTGAGTTTTGTACTTAAGAGTGCAACAGAGTTTGAGAGATTGAAGTCAGCTGTGCAGCAGAGAATACTGCAAATAGGGGAACCACTCTGGTCAGTGGATGCTGCTGGAAAAACGACACGGGCAGAGCAGTAAACAGCAAATCAAAGCCTGTCCAACACTCATCTGTTCAAACCACAACATGCCATGTAGTAGTAGTGAGATTCCTTCCTAATATTGCTTCTTCCTCTGCTGCTTTTGGGCCTTCCAAGTGCAAGTGACGTTATCCTCAGACACAGGAAGCTGTAGCTCAGAAGGAAAGTCACCCTCCTCCCTCTGTGCACTGCCACACGTCACCATTTTGAGCACAGGCAGCACTGTGCATCAGGCAGGTACAGCATCACCTGCAAGACACCAACTGAAAAAGACTAAGGGTTGCTCCTCATTTTGGTTTCCCTAAAGCTCAGCCCCCAGAAGGCTGTCCAGTGGATTCATTTTGTGGGGGACATGGAGACATTTGCAATCTATCAAGGTATAACAACCAGGGTTCAGCTGCCAAGCCAGGGAAATCCGTGGGGAAGGTCAACTGCACAGTGCTTAACAGACCTTAGGGACTGGATAGCTGCTGCTTTTTACCCCCAAAGCCTTGACCAATGCACCTGCCATACATTACTATTCAGATAAGCTCAGATTTTCTTTTCCTCTGTCTCCACTCGGGAGATCTGGATGCCATCTTACACAGGCATCCATCGGAGATAGATCCTCAGGGCTCAAATACAAACAGACCCTCAGGACTCACAACGCGTGGCCTGACTGCTTGGGGTGACCTCCCTCAAATCCCCTGCATTTGCTCTGGGAGAGCAACATGCCCACACACAGAACGGGGAGGAAGTGTCACTGTGCCTCAGCTGCCTGGCAGGCAGCCACCCTTCTCCTCGTCCCAGCAGAGAAAGGCAGCAGAGAAAGCTCACTCCAGGGTAAATACAAGCCAAAGTGCAAACATCAGTGCAAACTGACTCATTCCTATGGCACCTCCTCCGTATGGGTGGACTGCACTTTATCAGAGTGTGACTGGGAGCTACTGAGAAATACAGGTCTTCTCCCTCCTGTCTCTGTAGCACTGTGCTCGGTGCAGGCAAGAGCTCCAGGGGAGGATGGAAGGAACACAGGGCTGCCCTAAGAGCAAACAGCACTGCAACTACAACTATTGCATCATTCACTATGGAATGATCCACAATGAACTCAAGACAATCCTTCCCTTCTTTCTATGGGGTTTGTCTTCAAGCTAATGGCATCTCAGCAGCTGAGGACAGATGTTCTCAGCTTTTAGATTTGTTCGAAACGTAGGAATTTACACAGAAGATGTGCAGGAAGTCTGAACTGGCACAGCCTAGTAATCCCATATCAGCATAATATCAACCAGCTCTGTCTGACCCTTGCTCCAAGATCACCACCAGTCCCTCTGCACCAACTCCTGTTATCAAGAACTTGGAGAGAAGGCATCACAGCTCAGCAGAGCCAAAAGGAACCAGCAGCACTGGAGCTGCAAGCTGATACAAACTGTGCAGCCAAGAGCATATGCTTGTGCTACTGCACAGCCAGAAACATTTCTCCAAGCTGGGAGACAAGTTATTTCCTTATAAAGAAACTGAACACTGCTGGCAAGTTGGTTCAGATTCCAAAAATGTTGAGAGCATTCAGTCTGGAAGCTCAAAATTCACTGTTCATCTGCAGTCGATAACTGGGACTGACCAGAGGCCGAAGGGACAACAGTAAGCAGTGGACTTTCCTTCTAAACTTTCTGAAGTCAAATGTTACAGCTGTGTCACAGCATGGGATGAAATGAGTCCACAAAACCCTAGAGCAACTGCTTCCAAGAAGGGGTGCACTCCTGCAACAAAGGGACGCACCTCCAAGCCCAGGCTCGTGCCAGCTTCCTAAATGCACCCAAAAAGGAGAAAAGCCAAAATGCTGCAGAGCTGAGGCAGACAGCTTGCTTCTGTTCCTCTTCCAACAGGAAAGCAGTTACCCAGCTCTGGATGGCACACACGGGTGGCTGATTGCTGAGCAGTGCATGTGGCAGGTGCTGTGACACAGGGCTGTCAGGGTGGTGTTTAAGGGACAGAACAACCCTTCAGCTTAAAGCCATCCTGAGGACCCAGCAGCAGGGAACAGCCTCCAGCCAAGAAGCCAGACTGCTCCTGTGGGTGTGAGGGCCAGCTAAGCTCATCAAAAACAAGGCAGCAACAAGGAGGCAAGCCACTTTGTTATCTGATAGAAAAATGATGACAGTACACTGTATTCTTGCCTGCATGTCTCCCTAAATGTACAAGCTCCCCTGAGGGATTCAGCAAAAATGAGTTCTCCCCCCGTTGTTCCACGCAGCCATGGCAGAGGCAGCGTGCTTTGTGGGCAGCCCCGCCGCCCACGTTATTGCAGAGCCCAGCCACCAGTGCCCCATTGTACTTGCATATAGACTGCTGGAGGCACATGAGGTAATGCTTGCATTAAATGCCTCGTCAGCATGCACTGCGGTAACACAGCAGCTCTTATTCCCCTCACAAAGCCACCGTCCCTGCCTCCTGCAGAAGCCCTGTGAGAGCACAGCGCTGTCCCCAAACAGCGCAGGCAAAGAGAGAGCCCTCTGTCTCACAGCCTCTGGCTGCCATGGCTGTCTCCAGCTGCCTCCACTAACAGCTTCCAACAGTTTCCCTTCATCACCCAGTGCTCCACAGCTGGAGCTGCATCTGAACAGGGCTTTGGGGCAATAAGATGGAGGGGTAAGGCTGAAGAATGATCCAAAATTCTCTCAAAAAATATCTGTGTACAGAAAGCAATTTCAAGTGTGACGTGTATCACAGGCTGCACTGAAATCCAACTCTGCTCATCTAATTTGGGTTTTGTCAGGAAGGGCTGTGAACATCGGTAATTCCCCTGAATATTTAAATACTTCAAAAGTCTTTGCTCCTTCCCCAGTTGTAAGGCAGCTTTAAATTCACGACTCACTTTGTCTCAAGGCAAGCTTGATGGGTTCAACTTGTTTTTATGGGTATGGCAACTCCACTGCACAGCCTTCCTTTGTGATGATGCCCCTGCAATTATCTACAGAAACATTTCCAGCTCCAGCCCTCACCTCCTCCTGTTTGGGAGCCACGTGCACACGGTGTGTACACCAGCACGGACATTGCTACTCAACTGGAAACTTTTGCTTCTCAGAAAAGTGTCACTTTTTCCAGAACTGGCACCAAGAACATACTGAAGCATGCCTGCTTTCACTGCAAAGGCAGAGAGATTGGAGAACACCCTGCTCTCGTGTTTGCTGGTCACACCACTGCCACCTATCTGGTGCTGGGCTTCTGAGCAGACACCTCGTTTTCCCTAGGCCTGGCACAGCATCCCTCCTCTCCACCAAACCCCCTTTCACTGCTAGAACTGTTTGTGCGGCCACGTGGCACTTCCACCTGACTCAGCGATGTGTCACAGCACGTGTTCTCGGTCCCAGCTATCACCACCTGACTCCTCCGAGGCAGCAGCCTCCACAAAGCCCTCCCTTACGCTGCCACACACCGCAGGACAGCACCAGCACTGAGACCTGAAGGGAAAAAGAGCAGGGAAGGACGTGGAGCAGCCGCTGTGAGCAGACAGAGCCACGTTTCCACCAGGCACTCTGCACAGCCCAAAGCTTCAGTTCAGATCTGAAGCATGATAGGAAACACAACTGCCTATTTCTTTTTTAAATTTTTTTTTACTGCTGTTGTGTAAGAGGCCATTATTCGCACACCATAAACCAGCAAGGAGCACAGAGCTATGTGCACGCCACTTATAGGCAGATCTTGCCAGCCTGACTTGAGCTTCTTTTGCGTTATTTTTTTGGGAGAGGGAACCCAAACTCTGTTCAACCTCTTCCCCTGCTAATAAGAAAGGTTATCAACTAGACGAGGAGAGAAATCACAGCAAGAAAATCACAGCAAAGAAAACTATCTTTGGAATTCCTGGAGGCTATTTCCCCACCTTCCAGCCAGAGGAAATCACCACCTTCACTCCTGGTGATTCCCCAGGTGGGCAGAACCCACAGAGAAAGGCATCCCAGCCACGCTTTTGAAAAAACAGGAAGCGTGGCAGCCACTGGGAGGGCAGAAGCTTTGAGAAGCACCCGCTCTGATGCTGAAACTCACGTCTGTAAGGTAACGTGGGTGCAGGCTGGTGTGCAGCCAGGCTCTGGCAAAAAGCAAAGCTTCTTAGGAGCACATTCAGCATGAAAATCAGCGCCGTGAGCCAAGTGCCTGCAGGAATTTCCACGCAGCCCTCAACAAGCCAAGGGCTCACCCTGAAGAGCAGCTGTTCAGGCTCTCTCTGGGCTGCCCTACACTTGCTGCTGAGGCATCCTTCCTGCAGGCTGCTGCATGTTGGGTGGACACAAGGCCCTGAGCAGCTCTGGCTGCAGGGATTCTGCCTGCTCAGAGGCTCTCCTGCACCACATTGCTTGGGCTGGCCCCTACGATATCCTGGCAGTGTGAGTAGGAAGGTGCCAGCACCCACCTCACTGAGCATGGGGAGGCTGTCTGCAAGGCCCATGCACCTCTTAACGGCATGGATTGGGGAGCACTACTGACTAACAAGCAGGCCAAACAACCTGCACGCTCCTCCAAAGGCTGTGGAACCACTGAATCCAGCAGCAAGGCAGCCCAGCACTGGGCTGATCCCAAGGGCTGCCCCTCACCCCATCCCAAAGAGGAGATGGCTGAGAGAGACCAGTGCTCTGAGCTGGGAGCTGCTTGTTCCAGAAGCCAGGCGCAGCCCTGACACACGCAGCGCTCACTTCCAGGCAGGTTTGCAGGCGGCTTGTTGAGACAGGCCTGCCTTCAGCAGGAGCTGCGGGGCCGCCAGCCTCCCCTGCAGGGCCTGGGCAGTACCGAGGTGGCTGTGTGGGCCGTGCAGAGCACCCAAAGAGCCGATCCAAGCGCGTTTCTCCACCGGGGATGGAGGAGGCCCGGGGAGCCCTGCAGGAAGGAGCTCTGAGGGAGGCATCATGGCCGGCCCACCCCGCGCTGCATTTTATCCTCCACGAAAGCCCAGCTCAGCGCGGCCCCTCCACGCCTTTCCCACCCCCACGTCCCTTTGTTCACCGACCCC